>PVJI01001852.1:0-163505 GCA_004026765.1 Micronycteris hirsuta
CCCAGAATCTTTGTAGAAGTCGGGGGCAGAGGAGAGAGGGGGGCTTGCACAGATTGTCTGATGTTTCATTTTTTCCCATAAACCTTCAAAGGAGTGAGTTTTATTTTTACCTTGGACCCTGAGAAACATGGACAATAGAAACAGCTCATTTGCTCCAACAGAGTCTATGATATCACTAGACATTCTTGATAAAATTGTCAGCATGAGTGTGCCATTCGATTAATAAACCCTGCTTTATTCGTGGGATGTTGTGCAATATGTCAGCATTTCCCCTTTCTTTCCTGTAAACTGTAACTTTTCTTGTGATTAGCATTTAAAATCTTTTCCTGATTAAGGAATTGTCAGCTGAAATCATCAGGGATTTCCCCTTAGCTGTTTTGAAAGAAGTCTGAAGAATTTAATATGTTGCTTGGAAGTTAAGAAATTTGGAATAATTCCCGTGACCCAATGGTGAAATAGAATCAAGAGACGGTTGTTTTCCTTGAAATTAAGGCAATGATAGAGCCAGAGGAGGAATAATAAAAGCTTTAGAAAGTATAAATCCTTTAAAACATTTGATAAGCTTTAATGTCTCTGTGCTCTGTTTTTCCAAAGATGTACTTGTTATATTTAGGAGCTAAAATGAAATAGAAACATTAAAATAAAACTTCAGTTGCTTGGAAAGTGGTTTCTTAATTTAATTTCCTGCTGTCCTCGTAGTTAATAGAAACCTTTTTTGTTTTAAAACATTGTTACATCCGTAGCGCCACCATAACACACTAGGATGGTGGAAAGCCTGCAGGACAAGACTGAAGGCAAGACCTCTGTTTTAGGTGCAGGGGTCATGAAACGAGCTTGCTGCCCGGGGCAGGGTGGGCAGGGGGAGCTGGAGATAGCTGGCTGGTGTGATACAGGATCACGGGGGGGGCCCATTGGAAAAGAACGGTCCAAGAAAGCCTCTGAGAGGAGGCGACATTTGAGCTGAACCAGAAGGGACCTACATGGATGGAGCAGAGAGAAGAACACGTGGGAGAGACAGCAGTGTGTGCCGAGGCCCCGGGGCTGGGGTGAACTGGTGACTGAGAACGGTGAGGAGGCAGGCGCAAGGCAGGGTGGTGGAACACGACCTGAAAGGGAGGAAAAGGTGGGCAATTAGTTCCTTTTGTGCAAGCTTCTTTCCACTGTCTTTCAGAATCATCCCCCTTCTAAAAATGCCATGTTAAAAACACTTTAAAGTAGGGATCCCCCACCTCCGGGCCATGGACCGGTAGTGGTCCAGGCCTGTTAGGACCCGGGCCGCACAGCAGGTGAGCCTGAATGTAATGTGCTTGAATCATCCCCAAACCCTGCCCCCACCTGGGGTCTGTGGACAAATTGTCTTCCACGAAACTGGTGCCAAAAAGGTTGGGGACCAGTGGGTTAGAGTATCATCGCCACATGCCAAGGTTGCAGGTTGAATCCCCAGTCATGGCACATACAAGAAGAAAGTAGTGAATGCACAACTAAGTTGAACAGCAAACTGATGTTTCTCTCCTCCCCCACCACTTCCTTTCCTCCTTCCTCCCCCCGCCCCCCGCTACCCCTTCTTCTCTCTCTAAAATCAATCAATAAAATTAATTTTTAAAAAAACTGATACAGATCCTGTAAAACAGTATTGTACTTTTCTAGGTTTGTAGTTTCCATTCAAGGAGCTTTGCATTTAAACGCTCACTGTCTCCCTGAAAATCACCAAGCTCAGGTGGTGGTTGTCTGCCAGGTATCTTTTTCACGCCCCTGGCAGTGGCACTTGACCCTGACAGCTTTTTTCTCAGTGGTAAGTGCTGTGCATCAAGTCAGCAGCTTCTTGGAACTGCAGTGGAATGACATATAACAAAAGCAACTTCACCACAAGCTAATCGATATGAACGAGAGCTAAGTTCCTGTGGCCTCCCATCAGCATTCAAACGAAACAATGCCATTCGGGGACCACCTACGCGGCCACCGACAGACTGTCGTTCAGGCTTCGGGGTCATTCATGGTGTGCAATCATGGCCTGGGCAGTGTGCCAGGTGCTGGCGATGCCGCAGATGCCAGGCGGGGTCTTGGTGGGGAAATGGGCAGAGCGTGAGGGGAACTGGACTAGCAGAGGTGAGAACCCAGTGGCCTGTCAGGACAGGGCGAGAGCAGCTGATTCAAGGGATGGGTGGGGGTCGAGGAGGGCTCCCAGGAGTGAGCTGGCCCACGCCGCAGGGCTCAAGGGAGGAAGAAAGGCAGGCGCAGAATACCACGAACCAAGACACGCTGAAGAATGACGTTGCATGTAGCATGTTTCCTCACCGCTGACTTCTCTCACGTGACACCTTTTTCCTTTGTGTGTGTGTGTTGGGAACAGATGGAAGGACAGTCACAGGGCAAAGGGGTAGAGACAAGTGCAGTACAGGACTAGGGACTGTGAGGCTCCATGTAGCAAAATGGTCTTGCGTGAGCTTCATAGTCACAAGGCCTGGACTGGCCTGGGGCAGTTCCTTTAGCTCAGACTCCCAGTGCCATGTCAACAGCCCGGGAAAGCGTCGGTCTGGGCAGCTCCGAGGATGAGGGGAGGTGCGCTGTAGCACAGTCAAGGGCCGGGCTGGGACACAAACCTGCGCTCCAGTCACGCCGCCTTCCCATGCTGCCTCAGTAATGGTGCATGCCCCTGAATCTTTGTTCTCACCGATAAAATGGGTATAGCACTGACTCCCTCATGCGCCTGTGAAGATTGAATTAGGGGATTCCCGAAAAGTGCTTGTAAGGACAGTGCTGATATGCAGCAAAGGTCAGTGCACCTCCATCACTTACCGTAGACCCTCGCCAAAGGTTACGTCCTTTCTCCTAAGGAAGTGTGATTGCCAAAAAACCAGAATTGAAACGGACTCCTAGATACAGAGAACAGACTGGTGGTCGCCAGAGAGGAGGGAGGTTGGGGAGCTGCGTGAAAAAGGTGAAGGGATTGAGAAGTACAAATTGGTAGTTACAGAATAGTCCTGGGAATGTAAAGTGCAGTGTAGGGAATGCAGTCAGTAATACTGCAATAGCTCTGTATGGTGCCAGGTGGGCCCTGGGATCGTCGACGGCATCACTTTGTAAAGTGTATGAAAGTAATGCAAAACAATATTGAATGTCAACTGTTACTGAAAAATAAAGTTTAAAGTTCTTTTTAAAAGAGAAATACAAAGGTTTCTAATTTTAAGTCCCTTGGTAGTTCATTCACTGAAACTGTGCCGAGCGAATGTTTCCCACAAACACATCTTCCATTCAGGCCTCGCTGCATGCGTTTTTTTGTTGGGCGGCAGCCTTGTTCCTGTCAAATGCCTGGTGATGACCGGTGTCATTCCAGGACAAGCCAAGGAATAAATAGCATACCCTCCTCTTGAGATCGATCCACCTGATTCAAGGTCACTTCTGCAGTTTTCCTACCATCAACAGTACCTGCGCAAGCTCAGTATAACTCAGCTCAACCGCATGCAGGGTCCGGCAGAAGTCACGCCTGCTTGAGAGTGGTTGGTAGGGTAATAATATGGGTGTAATAATTTACAGTTTTCATTTGAACATTTCACCTAAAATGTCATGTGCTGTGCTTGAGTGTGATATTGTTATGTTACAGAATTACATGCCTATGCTTTTGCAATAAATGATTTTGTAATATGAAAGGGGCGTTATTTGTGCCAGGCCCTGTATATCTAAATTCAATATTGTGGAGCACATATGGCCCAAGGCCCTGCTCTCAAATGACTTAACTGTCTTTTGGGGGAAATAGTGCTTAGAGAACAATTAGGCAAGATTATAAAGTATAGACAAGGTGCGGAGTCTGTCCCGAGTGTGTTTATGGTGCCGGCTGTGGGCACAGTGGTCATCCGGGCGAGGGAGAAGTTGCTGAACTGTCAGAGGAGGGTCCCGGCTTTGGGAACCGTCTTATGGCCAACCGACGCATCTTACAATCATAGCTTTGGGTTTATGGCGTCCCTCCACCTTACACCTCTGCTCTTGTCTGTGCTTTGAAATTCTTCATTACCAAGCCGTATTTACAAATAACTTATATCTTCCATGTTTTATGAATCAAAGATAGTCACCCATAAGATCTTGATGAGCATGTCATGTGAACTTAGTGTAACAACACTGTTCTCTAATTTCAGTTTGTAGGAAAAAAAGAATAAATTGCCTTACCTATTTACAAATTTAGGATATAAACTCCTGTTACTGTCATGTCCATATGTGGATCCAGAAAATATGCAAAATGCAGACGGTGCCGGAAAAGGATTGATAACTTGGACTACGTGAAATTTTTTAGATTATTTATGGCAGAAAGCACCCTGAGGAGAGTCAAAAGAAAAAACATTAACTGAGAGGAGAAATTGTAATTCATATGATAGAGGCTCAGTTTCCTGCACAGATTCCTACAAATCAATAGGAAAATGACAAGTGAATTTTCTGGCAATTCAAAGAACATAAATAGGCAGTTCCAGAAAAAGAAATACCAGTTACCAGAAGCATATAAGATGTTTAACCTTATAAAAGAAATGAAAATAACTTTTTTAGCTGTCAAAGCGGTTGAGATGTACACATTTGGTAATGCTCAGTGTTGTAGAGTAGAGGGGAAGATAGGCATTCTCAAAAATGTTAGTAGACGTATTGAATGGTAAAGCCTGTTTAGAAGGCAGTTTGACAAAATCATTTAACAATGACACCGTAAGTAATTTATTCAACAGGTAGATCCACACGTTTAACCAGAGGTACGTATGCAGTGATGTTTATCGCAACATCTATAATATCAGCTAGAAACCAGAAGCAAGACTTCAGTTCTGATCAAGATGAAGTAACATGGACCACATTTAACCTTCACCTGAACCTAGAAAAAAAAAAATGACAAAAATATATGGAACAGTAGCACTTAGGACATTGGACACCATCTATTGGAAGACAATGACCTTTGTGGACAGAAAACAGATTAGCCCCACAATGGCTTCAGCTCATTGCCTAGCGAGAGTCTCCAGGCCACAGTACAGGGAGGTGGAACGGAGGCAGATCCCTGTGGATTCCCTGATTGGAGGAGATGTTAGGTGGGAGTCCAGGGAAGCCGAAAGGTCTAGGCTAGAATAGGGAGCTGCACAGAGACGTCTGGAGCGCTAAGGAGTTCTCCTTTGTGCTGAGGTGACTACAGATGAGCCCAGGCATACAGGGAAACAACCCACAATGAGAGCAAGAACGATCTACCAGATTAGAGAGAACCGGGCCTGGCACTCACGGAGAGTTGGGGACAGTGTCTCTTCTCAGTTGCCAGAAAGGAAAACATTTCACGATGCAGAGGCATCAAAGTCTTGCCTCAAGAGTGGGGAAAAATTAACCGTAGATTAAACACAGCACTGGTCACTCTGAACGAATCTGAAAAGCAAGACCCAAAAGGATCAAACTCTTTCCAATTTATTTCAGCAGCATCCCAGACCAAAGCTCAAGAGTGTTTAAAGAAAACAAAAATGAACATTACCCCATAATGCTTGGCATTCAGTAAAAAATTACCAGTCAAGCACAGTAGCAGGAAAATACAACCCATGATGGGGCGGGGTGGGGGGGGATCAATGTATTGAACTGACCCTGAAATGATGAAATGACATGTATAAAAATGAGCAAGGGCAGTAAAACAGTTGTTATGATTGCATACCATATGTTCAGAAAGCTAGGGGTAAGAGTGCGCATGTAAGACAAGGAAGATATATCTGCATTAAAGTTCTAGGGATGTAATCTACAATGGCTGAGATTATTTTAAAAAAACAAACAAACTGGATGGGATCAGCAACAGCCTAGACATTGCATAAGAAAAGAGTAATGAACTGGATGACACAGCATTAAAAGCGATCCAAAATGAAGCACAAAGGAAAAAGAGACTTTTTTTCTTTTTTATTGAGTTTATTGGGGTGATACTAGTTAATAAAATTACATAGGTTTCCGGTGTGCACTTCTATAACGCATCATCTGTATATTGTATGTTCACCACCTAAGTCAAGTCTCCTTCCATCACCGCTTATCCCCGCCAAACCCTTTTAAAAATGAACAGGGTGCCAGGAACAGTGGGACGGCTTCAAGGGGTTAAGTACATATGTCATTGAAGTTCCCAACGGAGAAGGGAGAAAGGGAGAGCCTGAAAAAATATTGAGAAATAATGGCCCACATTTTTCCAAATTTGATGAAAACTGTGAACCCACAGATCCAAATTCAACAAACCTAAGCACAAGAAACATGAAGAAAACTATACAAAGGCATATCGTAATCAAATTGCTTAAAACAAGAGATAAAGAGAATATTTTAAAGCACCTGGTGGGGAAAAACAGCTGATGAACCATGAAACAAAGACAAAGAGGACAGCACGTTTCCCACAAATAAACAGTGGAGCAGAAATGTAAAGTCCTGCAAGGAAAAAAAATCAATCTAGAATTCTATACTCAGAAGAAATATCTTTTTACAAATAGATGCAGTAAAGACTTTCGGGACACAAAATGTGAAAAGTCATCATCAGCAAACCTGCATTGTAAGAAATGTTAAAGAAAATTCTTCAAGGGGAAAAAAAAGATTATCAAATGTAAAGCTGGATCTACACAAAGAAGAGCACTATAATAACTATATGTATGTATGAAGATCTTTTATTTGTTGTTGTAACCTTTTTAGATGATCACGGACTACTTTAAAGCAGAAACGATAACATGTCTGTATTATCTGCAGATGTGAAATAAGCGACCACAGCGCAGAGGCTGGGAGAGGAGAAATGGAAGTACATTAAGTGTCTTACACGTGAAGTAGTATAATGCCACTTGAAGGTAAACTGTGTTAAGTTAAAAATACATACTATCATTTAAAGAAATCGCGAAAATGCCACAACACAGGATTGTACCTAATGAACCTACAAAGAAGATAAAGGAGAATCATAAGAAATACTCAATCTAAAAGTTACCATGCCAAAAAAAAAAAAAACAAACTGAAAGAGGAAAAAAGGAATAAAAAACAGATGGAACAAAGGGAAAACAAAGAACCGTGTGGTAGGTTCGAACCCAGCCATGTCAGTTCCCATTAAATGTAAGTGGTCTAAGGACTGCAGTTAAAAGACAGAGATTCTCAGACTGGATTTAAAAGCAAGGCCCCATGATGTGCTACCTGTAAGAAACTCACTTTAAATATAAAGACACAAAGACGAAAAGTAAAGAGTGGAAACTCATGCTGACACTAATCAGAAGAAAACTAAAGTGACTATTAACCTGACAAAGTAGATTTCAGAGCAGAGAATATTACTAGGGACACAGAGGGTCATTACCTAATGATAAAGAATAAATTCATCCACTGGACATGCATTGATAAAACCTAGTAACAAAACTTCAAAATTTATGAAACAAAAACTGTGCTAGGACTGCAAGGAAAAGTAGACGAACTCACAGGTGTGGTCAGAGGTTTCAACAAGCACTGTGAACGGCGGTGAGGATCTCGGACCCTTGAACACAGTCATCATCATCTTCACCTAATTGACATTTATGAAACTTCACCCTTACAAGGCAGAATGCACTTTTTCTTTTGAAGTGCATGTGCTGCATTTACTAAAGAGATCATATTCTCTGCCATAAAATGTTGCAATAAATTAAAAATGATTTAAGTCATATAAAGAATGTTCTGAACACAATGGAACTAAATTAGAAATCAATAAAAGAAAGATATCTGGAAATTTTCCAAATATTTGTAAACTACATACTTCTAAATAATGTGTATTCAAAGAGAAATCAAAATGGAAAATAAAAAGTATTTTGAACTAAATGAGAATGAAAACAACATATCAACATGTGTGGAGGGCAGCGAGCGCAATAGAGAGAACTGCACTCAAACTCCTGCGCATACGAGAGAAGGAAGAAGGCCACCCATTGGGCATCTCAGGCGCCAAGCTGAAGACTGGGAAAGAAGAGCACGGGAAATTTAGAGTAAGCATACGAATTGAAAAATAAAGATCAGAGTGGAAATTAATACAATAGTGATCAGAAAATCAGAAAAACTGAAAGTAAAAGCAGATTGAGAAGATCATACACTTGATAAAACTCTAGCCAAAGCAAGGAGGGAAAAAACAACAAAAGTTTGCTCTAGTTCGTATTATCTGTAATGACAGAGGTCACAGCAGCACAGTTACTACACACAATAAAGGTATCATAATTTAGCGTTATGAACAATATTATACCAACAAATCTGACAACTTAGATGAAATGGACAAATTTCCTTAAAGCCTCAACCTGCCACGGCTCACTTAGGAAGAAATAGATAACCTAAACAGTGCTGTATCCATTAGAGAAATTGAATTATAGTTTTTAAAAAAACATTTCCACAAAAAAAAAAAACTCGAGGCCCAAGTGACTTCATGATAAATTCTACCAAATATTTAAGGAAGAAATAATACCAATGCTATCCAAACGCTAACAAAATCGAAGAGGAGAAAGTACTGTGGAACAAATTCTGTGTGGCCAGTATAACCCTGATTCCAGAACCAGACAAAGAAAACCACAGACCAACGTTCCTCATAAACGTAGATGCAGAAACTTTAAACACATTTTTAATAAGTAGAATCCACATATATATCTGTAAAAAAGACAATAGACCATGGCCCAGTAGGGTTTATTTTAGGAATGCAAGGTTGGTTTGATACTTGAAAGTTGATCAGGGTGATTCACCGTATTAATAGATCATAAGTAAAGAGACCATATGATCATTTCAGTAGATGTAGAAAAAATAGTTGACAAAATCCAATATTCTTGATTTGAAAAACATTCTCAGCAACTAAGTATAGAGGGAATCTTCTTAAACATAATGAGTGTCTATGAAAAACCTTTAACTAATACGATACTTTATGATAAGAACTTGAAAGCTTATTCTCTAAGAAAACAGGTAAGAAGGTCTCCTCTCACCACATCTATTCAGCATTGTACTGGGGATTCTAACCTGCGCAATAAGACGATAAAAGGTGTTAAAAGCATCCAGATTGGAGATATATCAGAAAGAATACTGCTATGAAATATGTCTGAGATTTTACTGCCTGTGTTTTCTTCTAGGATTTTTATGGTTTTGTGACTTCATTTAAGTCTTTAATCCATTTTTAATTTATTCTTCTGTATGATATAAGAAGATAATCTAGTTTTATTTTTTGCATGTATGTGTCCAATTTTCCCAGTACCATTTATTGAACAGACTGTCTTTATTCCTCTGTATGTTCTTGCTTCCATTGTCAAATATTAATTGATCATAAAGGCGTGGGCTTATTTCTGGGCACTCTCTCGTTCTGCTGATCTATATGTCTGTTTTTTATGCCAGTACCATGCTGCTTTGATTACTGTGGCCTTGCTGTATATGTAGTTTGATAGCAGGTTGTATGATACCTTCAACTTTGTTCTTCTTAAGATTGCTGAGGTTATTCAGGGTTTTTTGTGGTTCCTTATAAATTTTTGGAATATGTGTTCTAGTTCTGTGAGATATACCATTGGTATTTTAATAGCAATATTTTTTTTCTGATATATCTCCTTGGGCAAGAGAAACAAAGAAAAAATAAACAAATGGGACTACATCAAGCTAAAAAGCTTTTGCACAGCAAAGGAAACCGTCAACAAAATGAAAAGACAACCTGCTGAATGGGAGAACATATTCACCAATGACACAGCTGATAAGAGGTTAATTTCCAAACTTTGTAAAGAACTTACACAGCTCAACACCAAGAAAACACACAATCCAATTAAAAAATGGACAAAAGAGCAGACTAGACACTCTCCAAAGAGGACATACAGAGATGGCCAATAGACATATGAAAAGATGCTCAACATCACTACTCCTTAGAGAATTGCAAATTAAAACCACAATGAGATATCACTGTGCCTGTCAGAATAGCTGCCATCAATAAATTAACAAACAACAGGTGCTGGCAAGGATGTGGAAAAAGGGGAGCCCTCCTGCACTGTTGCTGGGAGTGCAGACTGGTGTAGCCACTGTAGAAAACAGTATGGAGTTACCTCAAAAAATTAAAAATGGAACTGCCTTTTGACCCAGCAGTTCCACTTCTGGAAATTTCTTAGAAGAAACAGAAAACACTAATTTGAAATATATGCACACTCATGTTCATTGTAGCACTATTTACAATAGCCAGGATTTGGAAACAGCCCAAGTGTCCTTCAGTAGATGAATGGATAAAAAAGCTGTGGTACATTTACACAAAGGACTATTATTTGGCTGTAAAAAAAGAAAGAAATCGTACTTTTTGAGACAGCACAGATGGACCTGGAGGGTATTATGCTAAGTACACTAAGCCAGTCAGAGAAAGACAAACACCATATGATTTCACTCCTATGTGGAATCTAATGAACTAACTCAACTAACAAACAGACTCATGGATACAGAGAACAAACTGACAGCTGTCAGAGGTCAGGAGAGTTGGAAGCGCAGGATAAAAAAGGTGAAGGGATTAAGCCAAAAAAAAAAAACCCTCATAGAACAGACAGCTGTACGGTGATCGCCAGAGGGGGAGGGGTGGGCAGAGGTGGAAGGAGGCAAGGGGGATTGGTGGAGGGAAGAGACTTGACTTTGGATGGTGAGCACTGGGTGCAGTATGTAAATGATGTGTTACAGAGTTCTACACTTGAAACCTGTATGGTTTTATTAACTAATGTCACCCCCAGTAGATTCCATTTTTAAAAAATCATCCATATTGGAAAGAAAGTAGTAAAACTATTTATTTGAACATGCCAGGGCCACCTGTGAAGAAAATCCAGTAGAATCTACAAATAAACCCCACTGTAATTAAAAAGTGAGTTTAGCAGATCTGCAGGATACGAGATCAATTTAAAAAGCAACTCTATTTCCATATGCTAACAACAAACCATCATAAACTAAAAATGATTAAGTGCCCTATAGAATGTCAAAACATTACATACCTTTGGATATATCTGACAAAAGATATGCAAGAACTGTAGAATGTTGCTGAGAGAATTCAAAGAATACCTAAATGAATGGAGAGATACACTGTGTTAATGAGATGGAAGACACAGTATACTTAAGATGTCATTTCTCACCAAACTGATCTGTTGATTCAAGCAGCTCCAGTCAAAATCCTAGCAGGTGTTTTTGGTGTTGAAATTTACAAGATTATTCTGAAACTCATGTGGAAATGCAAAGGACCTAGGGCAGCCAAAATAACTTTTCAAAAGAAGGACAAAATTAGAGAATTACTCTACCTGACTTCAAGACTTACAAAGCTGTGGTAATCGAGGCAGTGTAGTAAATAGACACAGTTAAACAGATTGCTGGAACAGAATAGGGCCCAGAAATAGACCCTCACAGAGGCAGTAAATTAATCTTTCACAAATGTGAATAGACAGTTCTGTGGATTTCCACAAACATGCAAAAACAAATTAGCTATTTGTCTATTTTAAAATGGCTTAAAAATAAACTTTGATCCATAATGCACTTCATATATAAAAATTAACTCAAAATGGTAATAGATCTAAATGTAAAACCGAAAGCCGTAGAAGTCCTGAAGAAAGCATAGGAGAAATTGTGTGCTTGGTTTAGGCAGAGATTTCTTAGATACAACACAAAGGAACAATCTGTTTTTTAAAATTACGGGTTAGCTTATCAAATTAAGAGCTGCGCTTTAAAAGACATTCTAGCAGAACGAGTAGATGAGCGACAGACGGGCCCTGTTCCTTGTAAATCACAGCGCCAGGGAAGGACTTGTGTCCAGAATGCAAAAAGGAACTCTCCAACTCAGTTAAATTTAAAAAATCCAATAAAAATAGAAAAAAGATTTTGGGAAATTGTTGAAACAGACAAAAATACTCAAGTGAACAGACACTGGGAGAAAATAGGTGGCGAGTAAGCACATGGAAAGATACTCAACCTCTTTAGTCACTAGGGAAATGGAGGTTAAAATCATAATGAGATGCCACTACCCATCTGTAAGACTGGCTCAAATCTTAAAAAATGAGAAATGCAAGACTGACCATACTAAGTGGTAGCAAGGATGTGGAGTATCTCATTCTCTTAGGTAGCTGGAGGGAATGTAAAATGATATAACCACATCAGAAAGCAATTCAACAGCTTCTTTAAAAGTTAAATATTATATACAGGGGAAAGAAGGTGAAGGAGCAAGTCAAGGAAATGTATTAAGGACCCACGGACAAAGACGAGGGCAGGGAGGATTGAATATGGAGGTGGCGGTGGGTAGGGCAAGGGAGAGTAATGGAGTGGGGCGGGAAATGGGGACAACTGTAACTGAACAACAATTTAAAAAAAAACAGTTAAGTATTGTATATACCTACCATACAAGACAACTACCCCATTCCTAAGTATTATTAAAAAAACATTGGGAGCATGTGTCTGTACAAAAACTTTTACTGGACAGATGTTCACAACAACTTTATTTATAATTGTTCAAAACTGGAAACAATCCAAATGGCCATCGATTTCTGAATGGATATTCTGTGGTCTATCCATGGACTATGATACTGCTCAGCAGAAAAGCAGGAACAACTCTTTGTACTTGCAGCAAGGAGCTCAACAAAAAAAAGAGCACATACTGTATGATTCTTTACATAAAACTTAACCATGCAAATTGATCTAAAGTGGCAGCAAACAGGTCAGTCTCCGAGTGGGAAGGATAAGCGGGAAGGTGTAGAAGGGAAGGATTACTCAGGGCTCAAGGGAAGTTGAGGAAATTGATATGTTCACTATCTTGATTGTGGTGATAGTTTCACGGGTGCACCACATATCACACTTACCCAGTTATACACTTTAAATTTTAGTTCATTGTATGTCAGTTATACTTCAGTAGAAGGGGGGACAGGAAGCTACATAAGTGTGCGTTATTACAGGGTTAATGAAATGAATTCTGGGTGCCTATAAAACAGAGTATTAAGCAGCTATTTTTTTAATGAAGTCAACCTATATGTATCAATATGAAATGATACCCCAAAATGTTATAAAGGTGAAAAACAACACATCTTAACATATGATCTCTTTCTGAGTGAAAAAAGACATTATGTATGTGTGTATGTGTAAGTGCATATCTATATATAGTATGTATATGCAAATACATCTTGTGGGGGGCGCGTGTGTGTGTTTGTGTGTGTGTCAGGGATTTCTTGAAGTGCACGCAAAAACTTAGCACTTATTTCTGCGGATTGGGATTGTGGGTTTGTGGGCAAGGGAGGAGGACTTGTACTTCTCATTTTATTCACTTGTGCTGAAATTTCTTAACCATATGTGTGCACAGTCAAAAGTTTGAAAAGAAAACTTGGTTTGAAAAGATAGACAAAAACAAAAATGGGAAGTGTCCATTGAACTATAATTGCCAGTTGAATGTAGTTACCAATTAAAAGATATAATGTAATATAACTAATATATAACCAAGTTTGGGGGGGGGTTATTCTTTTGTTGTAGAATGTCACCTTTATAGGAGACTTTAAAGATTATTCTGGCTTAAGAAATAGATTTTATGAGTTTTTCCCAAACAAAGTATTTTATGCCTCATTTCTTGATCAGATTAAATTGAGTATTATTTTCCAGAAGGCCTTTTAAATTGAGCTAAGAAAAATAAACTTTTAGTAGTACATGAGAGCTACAGCTTTATTACAAGAGAAAAACACGTGTCTGAAACACTATCAGGGATAGGCCATTCTGTAGAGGGTGATTCAGTAAAATTACAATATGTGCAAAGTGTCTTCTCACAGAATACTCGTATCAGTGACATGAAAGTGTGCGGATGGGACGCTGTTCAGTCTGTATTCTCTTGTAGACTGAAAATTTTGGAACCATAATAAATTAACTTGGAAATTATTTTAGCAAAAGTCCAACCAATGTTTTCTTTTTATGTTATTAGATTTGTTGTGAAAATTATAAGTAATTTTATGTGACAATGAAAAAATACAGTCTCTGAATGCATTTTATTTCACCCACATTATTAAAAATAAACCTTGGCAAAAGATAAAAAAAAAAAAAAAAAAAGAACAAGGGCAGACCTAAGGAGGTTAGAAGATTTTCCATGCAAGTATTGGACACAGAATGTAAGAAAATAAAAGGTGTGGAAGGTAAAATTTCTTTAGGATATTATAGATGCAAACATTTGACTTGAAGGACCCCATTTCTCCAGTTGGTGTAATTGTTGAAGGATTTAGAGGCCATCAGTTACCATGAGGATGATCATAAATCGGTTTACAAAGAGTCTCATATCTCTAAATGAGTCTGACTAGATTAATGAATAGGTAATCTGGGAACTCCCTTTGAATCTTTTGAGATTAATGTGAATTAAAGAGTTACTCCTCAATATAAGATTGCCATATTCCAGAGCTATCGTGATTATGGGTGAGGTTTCTCCTGCACAAGGAAATACATTTTAAAACACTGTTTGCTTTAGTGAGACTTAACTTTTGAGGAAATAGCACAGTTCAGTTTTCCAAGTTGGACAGTCACTTTTAAGAGGCAAACATCACTCAAAGACTCCCCACTGGCTTTTTTTCTACAGATTCTTTTGATCATTTAATTTTTTTAGCTATCACATTGAAATTGAATGTCAGAAACATGTCCACAAGTAACATTTTCTAAACCCGCTTGTAGGAAACTTTATGATGCATCTGTCTGTAGAAGAGATTCCTAGATTATTTATAAGTCCTGCATTAGTGCAAGGTGAGGTGGAGCTAAGTATCAGAGCTGTGTTCCCCCTCAAAGGGTCCATTTCCATGCCTGCCGTAAGCTTCTAGTGAAAACAAAACAAGTATGTATGAAAGCACGTGGACAGCTATGAATGGGGAAATGAGCGTCCTGAGGGCCAGGGCCGGGTTTTGTGACAGGCACAAGGAGTGTTTTGATGCATGGCAGACAATCTGGACGCTGAGCCCTGCTGGTCTGAGAACCTGGTTCGCTGCCAAGCCAGAGGTGGGTGGTGAGTAGTTCTCTCGTGAGAGCCCCACTCAGGGATTTTCAAACTGTGGTCTTGAGGATCCTCCGTGTGATTCAGAGGCTGATGCGCAAAACCTGAACCTTACCGTTTGGTTTCTGGCCTGATTCAGTGATGGCATAGCCTTCCTCCCTGTTTCTTCAGAAGCGATGTCAGCCTTTCCTTGAATGCCAGCAGGCCGGGTTTCTACCTTCTGGTGCTTTTCTTTTTAGTGGCAGGGGAGTTATAATTGTAAAAGGTTGACGTTAAAAATAACATCCCAGGTCATCTAGTCCCAACCCTCTCGGAGCTGAGGAAATGTCTGGTTAGCGCTTCAGGGGGCCCAAAGTCAGATCTCCTGGCCCGGCTCCGTGCCTTCTCTACCTGCTTCCTATGTTAGACCTGTCCCTGTAGCCTCAGAACTAAGATGTGTGGGGCGTTGTCCAAACGCACCCAGGATTGCGCTGTGAGTTTAGACGCAGAGAAAACCACCCTTGAATCATGTCACAGCAACATCAAGGAAGGTTGCATATCTCAGTGCCATCCCCACCTGGGAAACCAAGTCAGAAGCTTTAGCAAGACCAGGCTGACCTCAGTCCATAGCTGGGCATCCTTTCTTGGTAGTTATCTCGGGAAGGCAGTCATTGAGACGTGCTTGGGAGTGGTAAAAACCTGACCTCGGCCTGGCCGCGGCGCCCTAGGTCATTCAGTCTGGGGGGGCAGCAGCCGCACCCCACCGCGGGCCCTGAGTGGCGCTGGCTCTGTCGGCCTGGTTCTTCCTTCAGAGCTGCCACAAAACTTCTGAATTGCCATTGTGTTTTGATATCCTGTTTCCTCTTTTCAATTAACAGGAGCACTTCCTTTTGAGTGAGCAGTGGGCTCTGTTTACATTCAGAGTTTGGTGTTTAGGTTGATGGCCACTTGGGACCCACACCTGCCTCTGCTCCTGCACAACCTCATGGCCAGATGGTCTTCTTCTTAGTCTCCAGCGACACACCTGTCGAGTTTGCTCCAGTACCCCTGGGCAAACGCTGAGTTTCTGAAGGCCCTGCTTTACCTGGTGGCCCCAGCTCAATGTGGAGGGTGGTAACGAGTGTGACCTCTGGGACCAGACTCATTAGCAGTGGGATTTTGGGCAGATTTGCCTCTCTGTAGCTCGGTGTCCAGGTCTGTGAAATGGGACTGTGTGTAACCTGCAGAGTGGTGGTCAGACACATGGTGAACTGGGTTAGTTCACACAGAGTGCTCACCTAGCACAGGGCCTGGAACTTGGTGAGTGTGTGACAAAACGGCGGTGCTGGTCGAGGTGGCGGCGGCTCCCTTACTCTTCATCCGTGAGCGGTGGCCATCCTGACATTGGCTCTTAGCAACAGGAAGCCCTGGGCGCTCCCCTGTCTAGGACCCGTCTGCAGGGTGCAGGGCTGGGAGCAGGTGACCACAGACCTCTTTCAGTTTTAATGTCCTACTGAGTCCCCTGAAAGAGAAATCCAAGCCACATTTCCCCTTAAGAAGGCGGTTTCTGTGTTCGCGCCCAGGTGCTCTGAAAGGCGTGGTCGAATGTCATAGATTAAGGCAGAGAAGTGCCTCCTCATTTTGAACGAGTCATTGGCTTTCTGTGACCGTTTACTCACCATTTACAAAGGTTATCAGGACCCACGGCCACCCCGCCCCCTGCCTCACAGGACGCCTGTGAGCATTAGATAATAAAAAGATTGTGAAGCACTGTGTAAATGTCAAGCGCCATCCGATGGGAACATATAGCCTCGAAGACGGTAGGAAAACACAGCATTTTCTTCTTTACTTTCTTCACAGAAAGCAGCCAAGTTCTTGTACACTTTTCCGTGAATGCTTTATAATAGCAAGTTTAGGGGCTCCCTTCTGAATCTGACCATGTTGTAAGACAGCATTTAACTGTTTCAGAACCCACATCCCCCATAAGGAATGTAAGATGTACTTAAAGTATTTCAATTTCTAATCAACAGTAAATGTGCAGCGTAAAGCGTGGTCCCCGTCTCACAACCACAAATTTCTTTGCAGGGGTGAAATTGGGAAAGTTCGGAGAACAAGGAGAGGTGTCTGGTTTGCGGGGTGCTTCTCACAAGCCTCAGTCAGCAACAACCTTTGTGAGCGCAAACAATATTTCCATATTTCATTTGCTTGGCGCCTTTCCCGAAGGGGATCAAAGCTGCTTTGTGGACTTAATCTATTTAATTCCCACAACTTTCTTGCCCTGTAAGTGGCTCTCTCATCCTCAGTCTGCTGATAATGGAACCTACCGCCAGATGGGAAAACTGGCTTTTCCAGAACACAGGCACCAGCAAACCAATGTGCAGAAAGAGAGCTGGACTCCAGCTTTCTTCATGGTACTTATTACCGTCTTCCCATTTGTCCAAATTCCGCTAAGTAAAGCAAATTTGAGAATCCTGTAAAGGGTCTACTTTCGTCCCTGGCTCACAGAGTCTTCGAAAATTGGCAGATTTGCCGATCCTTCCCATTCAGAGTTAGATAGTCTAGAAAAGTTGACCTTGGGTGCATTAGCTCTTAAGGTCGTGTTTGCAGTATTGCGTAATTTATGGAGTGGAGTGTATCTGTGTTCGGCTTGCTCTGTGAACTTCAGTTTTCAATCCAGTGTGATCATCGCACTTGCATCAGAGCTGTGTCAGTGGGATGGGGCAGTGTGTGAACACACTTGCATCGGGCCTGGCTCACCGAGTCAGCCTGCACTAGAGAAGAGCACGCATGTGACAGAGCAAATGGCTCTGGGGTGAGTTGTCCCCTTGTTCCTAAGATTTTCACAGACTCCTTAAGCTTTCGTCAAGCAAATCCAGACACATTGCAGGTTCTCCTTTAAAGAAGCTCCGCGCGTTGCTATGGCGAGCCTGCCGCTTCCAGCCTTTCCTTTTTGCCATTCCATTGGTTCCAGGGAGCTTTGCTCAGGCAGGAGTCCTGCACTTTAGCTTGGATTTCTGTCAAAACAAGGTCACCTCTTTACTTGCCTTGTAAGTCTTATGAACCAATTTTCGATTTCAACATTTTGGGGGTTCTCATAAAAGTGGTAAGCGACTGTGCAATGTGCTTGGAAATGGTCCACCAGTTTGGGTTCTCAGAGGTGGAGGGAGATGACCTAATGGGTTTGGGAACTTGGAAGAGTTGTCTGAATGGAACACCAAACTGAGACTTCAATTTCATCAGCATTTATTGCAGCCACTGCCCTTTGTTCCCATTTGCGGGCACAGACGGAAATCGAGTGTCCTAGGCCTCACTCCAGACTTGTGCAATGAGAGTCTCCGAGAGTGGACCTGAGATCAAGATTTATTTCTCACACTGTATTGTTCCTGGTGGTTCTGAGCCCCAGCCAGGCTTGGGAACCACTGCTCAAGACCATTCTCCAGATGCAGAGACTGAGGCCTGAGAAGCACGTGCTCGTCCATGGCCGAGGCTGGCCTGAAACTCAGGTCTCCCTCCGAGGTGTGGTAGGGTCCTTCCCAGTAGTCTGCCAGGCCCCTGGGTCCGCCATGGACTCAGGAGATGCCTACGAAGCTGTGTCTGTACTTTCTCACCTGTGCCCTAGAGAGAAACAGTCCTGACCCTGAAGAGCCATTGGGAGGTTAAATTAGTTAAAGGGCATTCAGTCCACCTCGTTCTAGTCTTCAGACAACTGAAAGGTGCTCAATAAAGCCATTCTGCAGAGAGATCTGAGTCACCTGGTGGAAGCTGTCGGGGCTTCGCTGGAGGTGGTTTGATCACTGCCACCTAAACACATGCTTAGTTAAGTCCAGTGCCTAGAGGATGGGCTCCGCCCTGGAGAACAGCCGCTGAAGCTGAGGGACTTCAGGGCTGTTCCCACAGCAGCAGAACAACACTGGTCGGCAGAGAAGACAGGGAATCTGGTCTATTAAATTCAGAGACTCTGGTCTTCCAGCCCGGAGGAACTTGGAGATGTCCATTCTGCACCCTTGGCCAGGAGGAGTGAAGGGCCTTAGTCCCACCAGAATTTGCCCCCACCTCCCCATGCCTGAGCAGAATTGTTTTTCTTGAGGGTCCGAACGAGACAGTGTCCATTCTGTTTAATCAGGAACAGCTTTAGTTGGGAGTTGGGGTTTCTGGGACGTCTCGTGATGAGGCCTACAGAGCTCGGGATGTGGCAGAGAGATGCTGGGCAGAGTGTGTTGGAGAAGGATTTTTATTTTTCAAAGAAGTTTCCAAAGTATCTTAAAGCAACCTAGAAAGAAGTCCTGAAGCAGGGGATGAGGTTCTTGGGAATGGTTTGTCCCGCAGAGGGAAGTCAAGGTAGGACCCTGAGTTTTGAGCCAAACCCTCAGAATCGCTGCAGGTGAAAGGAGGGGGTGGGGCCTGAGGGGGTGGTTGGGCGGTGGGAGGGCTCCCCATGGCTGAGACACATCCTTTTCCCCGTTCCCGGACAGCTGTCATGTGCCGAGCCCCACGTTTAGCATCTTCCCTAACGTGGCTTCGTGCTTGGGGCGGTCCGGCTGTGCAGGTGCTTTTCCGTTTACACACGAAAAGACCGAGAGATGGGGTGGCTTGCTCGGGGGTACTGAGCGAGGCAGGGTGTAAGCCCATGCTGTCTCCTTTCCAGAGGCCTCTCTGCGTACATTGGGCGGAAATGTGGGAGGTAACTAAAAAACTCCATTTTTGTCAATAAACAAAGGAGCAAAATGGGGGCTATTTCACAGGATGGGGGAAAAACAATACAAGCTCTTGCAGTATTCTGAATTATGCTCAAGGTCAAGTGGAAGATGACTAGGAGTCACTTATTTGGCAGATCATTTACATGGTGACGTGACCCAGTGGGAGCAGAGGAAGGACCACATCAGAAAGATAAGCAGATGTCATATATGATAGTCGCTGATGAGTGAGGGTGTTTAACATTGAGGACTAGGCATTGCTCAACCGAAGGGGGAAAGTTCAAAGTGGATAGGTAGTTTGATATGTCATCTGAACCGATAACATAGTGGCATTGATTGAGATAGAGCCACAGGGAACACGAACGGCCCTGTGTGCATATGGCATTAATTTAGGCACTATAGCGAGGAAGTGAATGAACAGGACTAGGACAGAGACAAACCAGGAGAGGCCACCTGTTGTCACACAGCACCTCGTAATGGAGAGAGAAGGGGGAGAGTTAAGCCTGGTGGGACCCCGCTGCCAGTAGGAGTGGGTATTGAAATGGTTTTGAAGATGTGGAAGCAGGAGGCAGAAGCAAACACATGCAGTGTCCTGGAGCCCGAGGGACAGGGAGAGGAAAGCAAGAGACTGCATTGTGCTTTATTCTGTGCTACGTACTTTAAATAATCAGCCACCTGAGTTCAGGGAGGCACTGAGCAAAATGATCAGTCCTCACCCCAGTCCTGCCAGTTAAGCGTTGCCCATTTCTGACAGGTGGTGACTTGCCTGAGATCAGACAGCGAGGGGAGGCAGATTCCCCGAGATCCGACTCGGAACCTCTTGCTCCTTCCACACTGCCTCGCAGTCTCCGTCAGAAGTTGGACAGGGGCAAGGGGGAGGCTGGTCCTGCTCAGAGTGGGAAGCTATGAAAGGGTGGTGAGGACCAGGCTGAGTTGGGAGAGCTGAGGAGGATACTGGGGGTCTTGCTGAGTGAAACTGATGCAGAGTAGAAGTGGGAGAAGCTGACCACAGGGAAAGTCACATGATCGGGTTCACAGTTCTGTTTTCCATGGGTGACATTTTGCTGTCTGGAGCATGGGTGATGAAATATTGGCTTCAGTCAACTCGCTCTTTGGGGGAATGTGAGTTCCTTGTTTGAAAACTCTTTGCAAGCCACATTTTAGTCTATGTGAGAATGGGTTGGGCTTCCAGGTTGGTGCGTCTTCAAAGAAAGGGCTCCAAGAAATGTACGGGCTCCAGTGTGTGCTTTTTAATATTTTTAAACTGATGGTCTTAATGGCAACGTAGAGCTTCACGCCAGCAAGGCCCCTGGAGGCTGCGGGAACCCCTTCCCCCAGCTGATACCGTGACTTGTCCATCTCTGTTCAGCAGTGTCTCCAGGTCCCATCTTCTTGCCCTTTTCCACAACCAATGGGCCACTTAATGTTTGTGAAATTATGGGTTTGTGTGAACTACTTAGTAGAAGTCTTTGAAAAAATAATTATAACTTGGAAAAATGGGATGTTTGAGATGTTTGTCTTCTTGAAGCATGAAGAGAAGAATGGGCCAAGGTTTCGCCTTAAAAGTAGGTTAGGTGTCCTTGCCATGGCAAGAAGTCTGCTTCTTCTGGGAAAACGGATTGAGCTACTGGCTTAATCTCTGTTACTGTTGCTGACTTGCAGCCTTACTCCCTTCCTAAGTACAGGACAGGTCTCAGCATAATTGTTCTTTGTGGTCCGTTGACTTCTGTAAAATAGTGCCGTGATTCTAAGGCTTCCCGAACACAATTTTCAAAATGTTGGTAACAGCCACATTGCACCTACCTGTTCTACTTGGGTAACCATCTCTATTGCTCAATTTATACTCAGTATTGGTCATAGCGAAACATGTTTTCATCACTTGAAACTCACATTTTATTTGCTAAGTTACTAATAGCCATTTATTTCTGTAACATAAACTAGGATGTTATGCAAGTTTGGTTTGCAAATAGGTTGACTCTTAAAGGCAGCAGTTGGCTTTGAGGTCAGTGCGAGCAGTCATTTGAGTTGACTCCTTAAATAGTCATAAAAACGTTGTTTCTGTTTAACACGGTCTGATTCCTCTCGGGGTAAAATCTGGAAAATGACTGGAAGGAGAGAGGACTTAAAACTAGAATGGGTTTTTGAGACTTTAGAATCTACTCCCAACTACTCCCTTCCTATCCTCATCCCTTTATTGTTCAAGTCGGAGAAAGAACAAGGTCAAGGACACTAGGAACTATGTGGCCTATATCGGTACAGAGCTGGGAACTTTCCGTCACTCTGGCGCAGTGTCCACCCACGTACTGTTTTCTCGTGATCAGCAAACAGTTGACTTGAAGGCACTGTGTTTTGTACCCTCCGTATTGGCTGGGGAAAAACAATGCCTTTTATATAAAAGCTCTTGAAACTATTTCCCATACAATCAGATCAACAGAACACACAAGTGTCTTCCAGCCAGATTTCCCCAAGTCCCTTTGCTCGAATTTTCCTCTCACTTTTCCTTTGAAAAGCCATGTCCCTTCTGCACTTAAGAATAACCAATCATATTCGTTCTGACAGCACTGTGCAAACATCTATTGCATCGCAAGGCCCAAGCGGAGTTAAAAACCAGGGGTCCTTCTGTGAATGTCATTAGCAATGGCAGCAAACATTTCATCAGACCCTCCAGAGCAATACAGAGAAGAAAAGAAAAATCAAGTCAGCAATTATATAGTTAATGTTGTACAAGATGAAAGCCTGCATTATAAAATCCTGAGTGTTGTAAACTCTGCCTTTGAATCTGCCTGCAGGCTGTCTGTCCTTTCAAAATACAGTGCCTGTTGTCTGTGGCAGGATTCTAAATGAAACTTATTACCGGAGTAATAAATATAGCGTGCATGATGAAATTGAGTGTTTATGGAAAAGGTTTTTTGATTAAGGACTGACTCAGGTCACAGCGGTGCCTAAGATATCTTAGCATCTAAAATCAGACCAAAGGTTTTTAAAGGATTCTCTGAAAATGTATTTATAGCTCTCGCCCTGAATTTACCGTTGACTTGAAGGGCAAGGATAAGTAAACCAGTGGGGGAGAGTGCAGTCCCTCTTCACAAGACGGGACTTACCCTGGAAACCCGGTCATGATGCTTGTAATTCACACATGGAATCCATTTTTTAGCGTGCCCCAACACCTTGTCGCTATGAAAGGATCACTGTTTAGCAGGATCTGGTGTCATCCTGGTCTGCCTTGCATCCCTTCCCCTCCCAACTTCCTGTGTCCCGGTGTTCCTGCCCCAGATGCTCGAGTTCTCCAGATGCAGCGGGACCCCTCCGGCCTGTCGGCCTAGCTGGGGCTCCCTGCTCCCCCGCCTGGAATGGCCTGCCTCCTCTGGAGCCCGCTGCTGAAGCTCACAGAATGTATCCCACTGTGTTTTAATGGCACCTCTGTCCCAACACGAGACAGTGAGTCCCTCAGGTCAGGGTCTCTGCCTCACCAATCCTGGTGTACACACATCCCCACCCCCACCCCACCCCCCACCATGCATGGCAGGCCATCTGTTAATGGTGCTGGCTGGGTGGGCTGAACAGGAAGCAAGCAGACAAGCTCCTATTTTGCTTGCATTGTAGGAGGCGTGTAAATAATAATAATAATGGGAAAATATCAGGTAATATAAAAAAAAAACCCTGACTTTAAAATGCTTTTGTTAATTTATAGGGACAGACATATAGGCTGTTTGTGCGTGTTCTTGGCGTGTCTGCTTTTAAGCCCCTCTCCTGAGAAGGAGAGCGTGTCAAGCATGCTTCCTCTTAACGTTTTTGCCTTTGCTCATCCTACCTCCTTTTCCTTCAAGATCCCTCCCAGTGTGACTGTCCCTCGGGCAGGCTGGGGGTGGGGGTTAGAAGCCTCCCTGTGAGCTCCCATGGTCCCCCAAGCTCATGGCTATCTTGCTGCCCAGGGTCTGGTCATGGGTTTACTTGTCTGTTTCAACCCCAAGACTTTGCACCCTCTGCACCTAGGGGACAGTGCCGCTCAGCAGCCATTTAGCAAATGAAAGTCGCATGAACCATGCCTGGGCTCCTGAATGAGACAGAGAAAATAAATTCTCTTTAAGTTTTCCTCCTGATCCAGGAGGCCATATGCCTCCAGCCTTTTAGCACGACATGAAGTGTGACCACCTTTGGGCTGTAAGCTCCAGTCATCCAGCGGCCAAGAGCACTCCCGGACTGTCCCTAGCAAACTGGGTTAGATTGGAAAGCTGGTGCTCTTCACCATGTGCTGACAATGACCGATTCCGTCTCATTGCCGTCTTTACATGAATTCTGAAAAATAATGGAACCGAGTTCTGAAAATAAGACACAGGCCCTATTTTTGTATTCCTTTTCTGTTAGCTCTCGTCTCTAAAACCTTTGTAAATGGGAGCATGCCTCTCTGTGCTCTATTTTTTTTTTTTTTACTTGTTCTCACTCTGCCACTCTCGATCTCCTTAGATGTTGAATCATATTTTTGGAATGAAACAGTCAGAGGCTGTTTTATCATTAGCTACTTTACAATTTAATTTAGACTAGAGAGCAGAATGGTAAAGCCGGCTGTGCGAGGCCACGGTGTGTCATCGGGTAACCTGGTCTGCTTTCGGTAACAAAAGTAACATTCCCCTTAAATAGCTTCTGGCTCAGTTCGAACCAGCTTGGTCAGAACGAACAGCCTTCCTCCTGTGTGAGGAATAGGAGAAACCCAGCGCTCTCCTCACAATGGGCCCCGTTCTTCCCAACAATTAAATTTTTCCTTTCCTTAATTTCATTCCATTGCTTCTCATTATGACCCCTATAATTAGTGTGCTAATTACCTCCCCTGCATAATTTCCCTACCCTCCTTGATGTTCACCCTTCATGTATTTTTAGCCTCTCTCCTCTGCAGGCTCCTGGGCTCCCTGCTCACTGCCCTTCGAGGGGCTCATGGTGGAAGGGCTCAAGCGAGAGACCGGCTTTCCCATCACCTCCCCTCTGGCCTCGCCATATTCTCCTCTCCTTGTCTTCAGAGAGTGTTTAACAAAGGAGGGGGACTGACGTCGGGAAACTGCGGAGCTGCGCTAGAGCCTTGCCCCATGATGCTGGGGATGCGTGCTGGTCATTTGGTGCCCCCTCACATGTCCCTGCATCCTGTAGGTCGGGTCCACACTGGAGACTGGAGACCGTGGCTCCCACCCAGCAGCGTGGTCCCCACTCTCTGCTCAGAAAGGAGGTTGTCTGAGGTCTTCTGCTTTTCCTATGGCGTTTGTAAAGCAAGTTCCGAGAGCCTTTCTTCTCTCCTTGTCTCCTTCCTTCCTTTGTTTTGTTTCTGCTTAATGGCCTGCCCCTTCATTTACACTGCTGCTGTCTCTGAGCTTGTGAGTGTCTGTAGACTGTCCACTGGGGTGCTGGGGCCTGCCGCCACCCCCCCCTCCCCCCCGCCAACCCCGGAGGCCGGGAAAGTGGAAACAGGACCAGCCAGTCTCCCACTTGGCCCTCCCAGAAACTGTCCCCCAGGTTCTCCTTGCTCCTGATGTTTTGGTTACTGCCTTGATGTATTTACATTAGGTTTCTTCCTCTGAGGAGGACTAAACATTGATCTCATCGTCACCGTGTCCTGGTGAGCAGACAGGAACAAAGACCGACGCCTGCAGGAAGTGCAGCGCCTGGTTACGGCAGAGCCCCGGGCACCTGGGGCCACCCCGACCCACCCTCCTGAACTCTGTGCCTTACAGGCCTCGCACAGACCCCGGTTTTGCAGAAGAGCTAGGGAGGGAACAGAACAATTTCTTGAGTCACCAAGGACTGCTTCAGATCGGACCAGGTTCTGACGGAGCCTCTGGCAGCATCAGCCTTGCCCTAGGGCACAGGTGGCAAGCACAAGGCCCGCGGGCCAAATCCAGCCCTCCGCCTTGTTTTATCCGGCCCGAAACCTTGTTTTATCCAGCCCAACACCTTGTTTCTACCTGGCGGCAGCGCAGAGCACTCACTTAACTGTTAAGGAATAGTTAGATTTATACCGTCCTAAAATGACATTCGGCCCTTGAAGGCAACCGTGAGGCGGATGTGGCCCCCGGTGAAAATGAGTTTGACACCCCTGCCCTAGGGTTATAAAGATGTGCAAAAGTGGTCTCGGGCCTTCAGTTGCGTATAGATTAGTGAGGGGGACAGTGGCACAAACAGGCAATCCCTGGTGTTGTGTCGAGTGCCTGGGGTCAGGTCGGGAGCCCCGAGTGGGCAGGTTTCCCAGAGGAAGGCTGTGGCCCTGGCACACCACTCCCTGGGCTGCTCCTCTTTCTGCGTGCCCCCCGCCCCCAAGGTGGTGGACATCACAGCCAGGCACTCCTTTATCGCTGCCCTGAAATACGTGAGCCTCTGATGAGAACGCAGGTCTGTCCCTCCTGACACCGTTGGGTGTGGATAAGGAAAAGGGTAAATGTTTCATGCTAAGCATATTGTCAGGTGCTGTAATGTCATGAAGGAGGAAGTTTTAAAAGTGTGATTTCTTCATGTTTACAAAATGAACAAGTGACTCAGATCTATTGTACACATTCACAAGAGCTGTGTCCTAAGCTGATCCCGATTGTGAAGTCATGTGTCTTCCTCTGCATGTGGGGAGGCTGGGAGGATGGAAGGGGGAGCGGGGGGGGGGCGGGGGGAGGAGAGGAAGGAGGGCTTGGGGGCCAGGGCTGGGTTCGAGGGCCTCTGGCAGCGGTGGTGCCTCTCCCGTGGTGTTGAATGGAGACTTCCACATCCTCCGCTTCTTCCTCCCTTTCTTCCTTTCCTCCTGCTCTTCCCCCCCCCCCCCCCCCCCTCCCCCCCCCCCCCCCCCCCCCCGCTTTCTTCCTCCCTCTCTCCTTTTACTTCTTCCATCCAGTTGGCAGGAGGTGTTTTTGGTTATGTTTTCTGTTACGCGGACTTCAGACAAGACCCTGAAGAACTGAAAACAGATGTCAGGGCCGACCGGAGGGCCCGTGGGCTCCTGACCACGGCGGCCCCGCGGGCCGGCGGAGCCCTGCGCAGGCGGGGCGAGTGCTGCGCTCTGGGTGGCTTTGCTGACATGGCTGCTGACAGGGTTGTTAGGCCTCACTGGGTTTGGACCCTCAGGCTGTGACCTTTTTTAATTTCTTCCATATTGAAGGCACTTTGGGGATGTTCCCCTTTCTGTTTTCCTTTTTTTAGCATGACGACATTGTGCCACCATAAAGAACAATTTTTAAGTGGACCAAAAATAAGTCTTGGTCCTCGGTCACATGCATGGAAAAATGAGCCTATTTAATGAATACGTATTGTAGAATCTGTGGCATTTTGTAATTACCGTGCTGAGTAAATCCTGTGGAGTAACGTATCTGATTAACCTGGGGCCCCTGGGAGGGGATGTGTGCTGGTCACTACACAATCTTGGGACAGCAGGGAGAGCTGCCCCGTGTGACCGGCGCTGCCCCTGCCTGCCCTCACCTAACACAGCCACCTCCCCCTCCACTGCACTTGATCCCTACATGGATGTCTTCAGGCACTCCTGGTCCTTGGAGGATCGAACTTGACTGTTTTAGGGTTAAATGTATCATTTATTTTGAGAAGCTTTACAAAACCAAGTGTGATGTTAGAGCCAGCTTATTCTGTTACTGAAGTCTCGCCTTCCCTACCAGTATTTCGTTATTGCTCTGGGTAGAGCTCGGAAGTCAGAGGGTATGGAAGAGGAGATATTACGTTAAATGTGATGTATTTTCTTCTAGGGGAGCAGATACATTTGAAATATTTTAACTGTCATTAGGAATATATGGCTAGAAAATGCCAGGGATTGGCATGGTGTCATAGCCCCTGCCTTAACCCAACTTTGAAACGTTGCAGTTTTAAAGTTGAGCAATGATCATTTTTAAAGTTCCTTTTTTAATATAATAGTCTCTGGACTTGATTTCAAAATTTGTTTCAGGTTGACAAATTGAATAAACAAATCCTCCATCCTCGGGACCGCCAGCCCTGCCTGCCTCCAAAGCAGCCCTTGGTCTTGTGATGAGTGCTGGACGCAAAGTGTGCCAGCAAAATCATTATTTTTCCAAAAGCTTAGGCATTTTCCCTGATGCCTCTACCACCAGTTCACACACTCGCTAGTGATGTCATCTGGACCCCATGGGCTGCATATTGCATCAGACTTCCTTTCGGTCTTTTTTCTGTATACCATTTTTAAGATGAATTGATCATCCTGCGTATACAGTTTTAATTTCATCTTTCACCTCCGGGGGTAACACACGCATCTCCAGTGCTACCGGTTGTCTTTCACAACTATCGGGCGTGGTGAGCGGAGCTGCTACAGTCCCCTTAAGTTCTCAGTCTGTCGGCTGTCTGGCTGTCCCCAGGGTTCCTCTGTTACAAAAGTGGCTGTTCCTGAGTATCGCTGTACCTACCCTCTGCCCTCCCTGGGTGAGCCCAGCAAACTCAAAATCATTTCCACATGTTTGATAATGGATAACATTTTTTATAGCATATTGTACTTGCTTAGGAACATAGGTGGTTGGGGGCAAATAAACAGAAAAGAAATGATCTAAGGACAGTATGTGATACAGCTCATTTCTCGGAGGATGACCTCTGTCATCTTGCTCTTTGGTAATTTGCTTTTGCCCTGACTCGGAACAGAGAACATAGAGTGGAATGGCCTAGGTGGTGTCATGGGGCTCCCTTTCTAGAAAGTGAGTAATTAGATCAAGGACCAAGCTGTCTTATGCTCAGATACTTGCCTTCAAAACAGTCTTCTTCACTGTTTTCATCTTATTATCATGGTCCGTTTCCTTATAGCAATATTCAAAGCATTCTCTTACTTCAGCAACCATCCACTCGGTGAACGTTTACTAAGTTCTTGCGTCTTTCCTGGCTCACTGAGAATCTGGAGATAGTCAAGTGGACTTCCTTCCCTTGAGGAGTTCACAGTCTGGTGGGAAAGGTAAAGAAGCAAACTTGGAATTACAACCTGTGCAAAAGAGACCCGTGCTTGAGGGCTTCCTGGAGGAAGCTCCTGAGCCCCGGAGGGTGGTCGGAGATTGCTAGGGGAAGGGCTGGTGGGGGTGCACAACGGCATGGCCAGTGCGGGGAGACTAATCCGCCAAGGGTGGGGGTGGGAGACAGGATCGAGGTGAGCAGCAGTAAGAGATGAAGGCGCTTGGGGCCGGCCAGCCAGTAAAAAGTCTCGCTGTTGTGCATAGCAGGCCATGGTTTGGGAAAGGTGACAGCTAGTGGGATTAGAAAGGATAGACTGGGGGGAGACTCAGGCAGACATCAATAAAGAACTTGGCAGTATTCTAAATAGGAAGTCCTGCGGCCTGGAGTTAGGGCAGCAGCAGGGAGAACGGAGAGGAGGACAGTCGAGGTAGTTTAAACATAGAGATTTCACATACTGTCTTAGCTCCCTGGGTGGGTGGCATTTATAACTCTCTAAAGTAAAACATAACATCAGCTTAAAAGGCATTTCTCATCTTCTGATCTTTGGATCTGAATAATAGTGAGTTGTAGACCTTCTCCGTGCTGGCTCGTCAGTTTTCCTATTGTGCAGTTTTCTGGTTAATGGCCCAGAACAAAGGAATAGAATGTGTGCGTTAGTTTCCTGCTTTTGCTTGGTAATCTAGAGATGCTCGTTAAACCTTCTCCTATAAGAGGTATTAAACACATGTACTGAGTTTGGGGATATTTTCAGTATTTGTTGGCTTGATATGAATATTGTATGACTGTCAAAAAACTGGTTGGTTATTGTCCCAGCAGCAGAATGCACTGGGTTTTGGTGATTTTAAAGCCTTCATATTTTGAGATGGCATGCACTGACAGTATTTAAATAAGCGGAAGCAAATTATTACCTGCTGGCCGCTGACGGCGGAGCCCATTCCTACAACAGCAGCAGGTAGAGGAGTGAGTGCGCAGTGACGGGAAAGGCTGCGTCTTATTACTAGAGTCAGCTCGTTTGGAGGAAAGGTTTTGAAACTCCCCATTCATTTTACTTTCAAGATCTTCAGTGCAGTGTGTCGAAAGAGCCATGGAAGTGAAAATGGGCAGAAATTGGAGATGTTCGTAGCGCCGTGTCAGCTAAACACAGCTGGGCTAATTTCGGCCTCCTGCTGCCCCGGGGCATGAGAGAACTCACCCCAGTTGGAGTCCTGGGTCGGGCTGTCTCGTCGTTTCTTTTTGGGTGATTCCGTATCATTTTTACGTAATGGAGCATACCTATTATGGGTACCCACTATATGCTAGGTCTATGGGTATTTATTCCGCATAGTAATGTTAACAATCGTACCAATATTTATCGATTGCTTGCTATTTGTCAGGCACTGCTCTAAGAACTTTTCATACCTTAACACATTTAACCCTTCTGCAGCTCTGTGGAGTAGGTATGGTTACTAGCTCCATGTTAGAGCCCCATATTAGCTGAGAGGAGAGAGACAGAGAAAGGAAAGGAGCTTGCCCAAGAGCACCCAACTACAGAAGTGAAGGGGGCAGGACTGCAGCCCGGGCAGGCTGCTTCCAGCGCCGGCGGTGCGGATGCCGTCATCCCGCCTTCCCTCCTCTTATCACACTGCCCGGAGCCGCTTAGTCATCACTTTCTCCGCTCACCTGGTTTCCTCGCCCCGCCCTCCGCCATCCTCTGTGTTACTGCTGTACTTTAACACGCGTTATCTCACTCGCTGAACAGAACCTCAGTGTCCCAGTCTGTCTCCCCCACCAGGCCCAGCCTGAGTCCTCTTTGTACCCACGCCTGGCACTTGCGCCGTGATGAGCGCAGAGCAGATGTTCAGCAAAGACCCCTTGAGCTGAGTTGGCTTGACTTCAACCCACACAGTGCTTGTCCTCAAAGAGCTTTCGTTCTACCTGGAAGAGAAGCTCCATCTCCATGAAACTACTGAATGATGGAAAAGTTACAGCTAAGAGTGTGGTACAGGCAGCAGGGGTGTGGGATTTCAAAGAAGGGAGGTTGGCTGTAGGGATTGACTTGGGCTGGGCTGGATCGGACTGAGTTGGACTGGCTAGAGATATGCATATAGATCACAGCTGAGGGCAGAAGGAAGACTGTTGATCAGGATGTTGACCACAGGGAGCTAAGACTGAAATGCACACATTAAAGGGGGCAACGGGGTTGCATCAGAAAATGTACCGTATTTTTCAGACTATAAGATGCACCAGACCAAAGACGCACCTAGGTCTTAGAGGAGGAAAATAGGGGGAAAATTTTTGAAGCAAAAAGTGTGGTAAAATATTTAATAACATAAATAACATAATATTTCACCAGTATAAATGTAAACACCCAGGTAAGCTACATTCAGACTATAAGATGCGCCCCCATTTTCCTCCCAAATTTGGGGGGGGTGTGTCTTATAGTCCGAAAAATACAGTAGTTGGCAAGGCAGGCCCTTCTTTCTGACGCAGGTCAGACATCAGCTTTCCAAAGAGGCCAGCACTGGCCTTGTCTGGGAGCATCGTTCCATAGCGTCTGTATATGCGAAGCCCTCACAAGACTGCTTTGCATTTTGTGACTAAGCCAGGCAGACATTCAGCCCCGAGGACTACAGCACTCTGCAGCAAGGGTTCTGGCCGCAGCCTGTCTGTCTCTCCTGTGTGACTGAGCTCCCTGCGGGCAAGGATTGCTTCTGCCAATACCAGTCATAGTGCCTGGGGCACATAGTAGTGGTGAAAATAATGATAATGGCAGTAACAATGCTTTAAGAATGTAACACTGATTCTAATAAAATGTATATGATAAATAACATTTACTGGACCCTTCTCTCCTAGCCCTTGTTCTGATTGAATTGTTTTAACTCAATCCATGTTTGCTGAACATCTTTGTTGACAGTTGATGTCTTGAATTTTGCCGGCCTGTGAAGGTCATATCACCCAGAAGTCTTTAATCTGGTAGGGCCTTATCTGGGCATGATCTGCATGTTAATTCTGCAAAAGCCATTCACACACAGCAGTCTTAGGTGCCAGAGAGTATTGCAAACTAGGGCCCAGTTCGCTCGAGGGCATCTTGGTCCAGCCACTCAGCTCACATTCAGGGCAGGCCCCCTGTTCCAGAAAGAAACTGTGGTGCAAAGCTGGACACCCAACAGTACATAGAGTGACCTCAATGCCACACACACACACACATGCGCGCGCGCACACACACACACACACTCTGCTCTGAATTCCTTTCCCACTTAGAGTCTGCAATTTGTCCAAGTCGACAGGTGGGACCACTCTGAACCCTCGCTATAGGTTACTGGGGAGGAGGAACAGGTTAGGAGTTGGCCCAAACACTGTGCAGACGCTGTAACTGTGAAGTTTCAAACTTGGAATCAGTGTTCTTTTGCACATCAGGGAGGCCCCAAAACCTTCCGTGGACAGCCCAGCCTGTCCAAGTGAGCTGCCCTAGAAGCGTGCAGGCAAAATGACCTGGACAGCCCAGTAAGCATCTCAGGCAGGCAACAATTATTTGTAAAGTATTTTCTTTATATGCCACTAACTCATAAGAGAAAGGTGCTTTCAGAGAAATGTCTAAGCTTAATTGAAAAAGCACATAGCAGTCAACTTTTATCCCCAGCCAGCCTGAAATGGTCTAACTGGTGGCCAAATTTGGGATGCCTGAAGACAGACAAATGACTAATACCAGAGCTGTGTGTGGCCATAACCAAATGTATTTTCTGACCACAAGACCATGTCTAGAGTCTCCTTTGTAATCACCACAGGGCCTACTGTAATTGTAAAACTTGTATTTACTTCCTGCCTTTGACATGTAATTCAGGGTCCAAGGCTGCACCTCAAGCTAGCGCGACATCCTCTGTTGTGTGCCTGAAACCTAAAGTCGTTACTGTGTGTGTTTGTGGCGCCACATCTGTTGAACATGTTAAGTGTATGCTTATGAGAAATGTGCCCACTCCTGCCTCATTGGGTAAATCCCTTTACTAAATCAGAGGTTTACTGAATACCTATCACTACATGCCAAGGACACTTGGACTCTAAGAAACTTCAGTGAACAAGACCACACGGACCCTGGAAGAGAACAAGGGAGGGGGCTGGGCGGAGGGGAGGGGACAGACAGGAAAATACCTCTACGCTCACAACAGAGTAATGTGACATCCCTGTGCCTAGGGGTCTTTCTTTAGCTTGGGGCTTCCGAGAAAGCCCCTCCAAAGAGATGACATTTAAACTGACATTTTAAAATGACAAAGAGTAGGACACACAAAGATCAGGAGGAAGAACATTCCAGACAGGTTAGTGTAAAGGCCCAAATACAGGAAAGAGCTTGGTGTATTCTGGAAACACAAAAGGGCCATGTGGTGCGTGGGGAGGGAGAGGGAGGCGGGGCAGAGGGAGGGGCAGCCGGGCAGAGGGGCAGCCGGGCGGCCCCGGAACAGTGTGCAAGGCTTCCAGCGGGGCAACAGGCTGGGCGAGGTCTGGGCAGGGGGCCATTGTCACTTGACCTGTTATGGAGTGGCAATCAAGAGAAGGGTCTAGACTTAGATGAGGGAATGTAGCTGAGACCCAGTCCACAGGCCTTGCCAATGGTTTGGATGAGAGGAACCAAGGAAAAGGAATAACCAGGATGATTCCAAAGGTTTGGGCTTGAGCCACGCGGAAGGTGGCTGAGGTGAGAAGGACTGAAGGCTGAGCTGTCTCGCTCTTCATCAGGAGGCGTAACCGACTAACCATGAACCCAAGTCTTGGAGTCCAGTGGATGCCCTCACTGCCCACCCCCAGCTTTATGTCACTGGGGAGCATTCATAGACTTCTGGAACCCTTAGCTGTTCTCTGAAGGCCACTTCAAGCATTTCCCTGGTTTCTCCACCTTTCTGGTGTTTGTTTTATGGCTTCAGATAAACCCCACTTAGGTTACTAGCATCCCTGTGGGTACTCTGTAATTTTAGTTTCTGTACAGGCTTCCCCCCTCCACAGCTCGCTGGCATGCCCTGAGCCCACGCGTGGAGGTACGGCGTGGCTCCACGGCCTGCCCAGCTGCTCAGAGCTCACAGCCGCGTGGGTGGCGGACGGCGTGGCTCAGAAGCATTAGTGGCCAGCAGTGTGACCGGGGCTCTCGCTCTTCTCTTTGTAATCAGGGACGTTTTGAGACCTCTTTAGTAACGTGAAACTAATGCAGTCCAGTTATTTCTTTATTATAATACCGGTGTTTTCCACCTTGGCCTTAAAAATATTGTGGGGGCTTAAGTTGTGTTATCTACACAGTGCGAAGCACAGGAGGGTGGTTTTTCCTGAGTGTTTTGTGAGGATTAAATGAAACAATGTACATAATGTGCTCAGGACAATAGCTGTTCTGTAGCATTCAGTAAACCTGAGCTATGATTATTCACAAAATAGTAACTTGGGCTGGAAAGCAGCGGCCCTCAGAACCGAAACACTGGTTCCAATGTTCAAATTAACCAGGCCACGGACACAGAGCCGTACATGATGGACTGAATCCCTGTGTGATTCGATTATTTTTTCCCCTCCAATTTCCTCTTACCAGGCTTATCAGAAACTTGTCTTTGGCTCAGCTCAATTCATGGAAGTGGTCTTCATTGCCAGATGTGACCCCGTAGGACCCCAGCGTTAATATCACTTTCTATAAATACAGCTTTTGGATGAGGAACTGTTCTATCGCAGGAGAAGTTTAGCGACGGAGACTCTTTCTCTTTTTAGACTCGGTCTGTGGGCTCTTACTCACTGCGGGCATTCTTCCTCAGCCTTCCTTTTGTTAAGCCCCTGTCTTCTGTGATCGCTGGTGTTGATAGCCACCTCCAGTGCAAGTTCCCCCCTCCGCCTTCCCTCGTGGTTGGCATGGCATTTGCCTTGTGCTTTCTTGCTTCCTCTACCTTTTGAAATTTAAAAATAGAAAATTAAAAAAAAATAAACCCACAGCCTTTCACGTTGGCTGAACTCTGTTGTTCAGCTGACAGATTTTCCGGTGAATTCCGCCGAATAACACACAGTGAGAAATCTGCCACAGGTGCAGAATAAGCCCTGTGAGCCATGGACAAAGGGACGCTCTCATCCCTGGACTGTCCAACACCCATGAGAAATGGGCGGCAGCAGCCCCCAGGAGCAGCCCGGGCAAGTCCATCAGCGAGAGCTCTGCCGGCTCTGCTCCTGGCTTTCCTCCTGGCCTGTCCAGCTTTCCTGAGCCCTTGTGAGGAACCACTGGGTGGACGAAGGACTCTGAGGAGCCCGGACTCCCCCTGCAAAGGCCAGAGACAGATCCCAGGAAGCACGAGGACCCTCCCTCCGCACTTCAGGGCCCCCGCCCCCCACCATAGCCGAAGCCATTTAGCTTACTAAAATGTGCAGCTTCCGCATTCACTATAAGTTTATTGCTGCCAGAATATTTTTGAAAATATTTTTACAGTTTTTCTTTGGAAATAGGTTGGCTACAAGTAGCTGGTTTAACTTATAATTGACTATTAATTTATCAGCAATTACCTTAGCACACTTGAGAATTACTACGTTAAAACCTAAATCCAGCCTACATATTGCTTCCAAATGAAATACTTTTGGTCACCAAATCAACAATTAAGAAAGTTAACCTAACATTACATTTTGTTGACTTTTAACATTTATTCATTCAATTTTGTATTTCTATTTGAAGCCAGTAAATGGTTTTCAAGGCCTCAGCCATAATGGAGTTGTTTTCAAATAACTTAATAAATACATTTTTTAAACTCCTCCATCTTAATGTCTGCTATGGCAATGTTGGTAGATATAACCCACATTTAAAAAGTGCTTTGGGGTCCTCAGTAATGTCTAGAGGAATAAAAGGGTCCCTGGACCAAAAGGTTTGAGAACGCCGGCCCCACCTCCCAGTCGTTAGCCTTTGCTGAGCGTCTCCTCGGCCTGGAGCGGCGCAAGCGCACTGTGCAGAGCGAACTCCGCCCCTTTGAACCTGGGCGGCAGCACTGTAGTGCAGAGCTTTAAAAAAGGACCTCACCAGCCCAAGGCCTCCCAGCTGGAGGAGAAAGGGAAAAGCGGGTCCTTCTGACACCACAGCCACACTCTTGGTCACCGGACAGCACTCCTCACAACGTAACTTTCCGTGACTCTGAAAAGGCGATTCTCCCGCTCAGAGCCTCAGCAGCCTCACCAAAAGTGGGCAGAATCCTACCTACCCTGCGCGATTCTTTCCAGAGCAGAAGGATTAATGCGCATCCAAGTGCCTGGCGCAGGGGCTGACACCAATGCACTCGGCAGCTCTTAACCTCCTCCCTTCCATTCCTCCCTGACCTCGTTGTGTTGGACTAGGGAGGCTCAGCCACTTCCCTTTTCCCCCCAGATGGTCTTCAGGTAGACCGCGAGGCCGAGGGCACAGAAGGAGTGGATGAAGACATGATTGTGACCCAGAGTCAGACCAACTTCATCTGCCCCATTACGCAGGTACTGTTCCCTTCTTCCTCCCCTGAGAGACAAAGCATGTCACTTTGGGGGTTCCTGTTTGCTTTCTGACAATTCCTTGGCCACACGGGAGACTCTTGGGCTGGAAAGAGTTTTTAATCAGCCCTGCCCTTGTCGGCATAAATTTCTGGCCCACAGGCCAAGTGACATTGCTACCACCGGCCTCCCTGCTGTGTCTTCGGTGGTCACCAGTCCCAATCATTTAAAGCCACGGCACTGGAAGCTTAAAGTTGCAAAGCCCCAGGACTAGCACCCAGTAATTGGTGGGTTAAGTTCCTGGAAGTGGACCCTTAGCACCACTAAAAGACTAATGTCTCCTTGATTGCAGTTGGAAATGAAGAAGCCAGTGAAAAATAAAGTGTGTGGCCACATCTACGAAGAAGAAGCCATTGTTCGAATGATTGAGTCCAAGCACAGACGGAAGAAAAAGGCCTGGTGAGTGGACCCAGGGAGGGGAGTGGAGCCGTCCTGGTGCGTGGCATGGGGCGGGCTCGGGAGCGTGTCCGTGTGAGCCGAACAGCTGCCTCGTGGTCTCCCCTAAAGCATGTTCCCCTCCCAAGTAGCGTAGACAGGGAAGCTGGCTTTATAGAAGAACAATGCATGGGGAAAATGAGTGATCTCCTCCGGAGAAGCTGAAGGAACTTCCACCACACCTTTTTAAAATAGGAGAAAAGGGAACAGGATTGCATTTTCATCATTAGATAACAGGAATTTTTATGAATTTGTGCTATAGCCTGAAAAAAATCAAAGCGCTGAGACACTAAGAAAAAGACAGAAAATCTTTCATGTCTTTAATTATTAATTCAATAACTTCCCCCAAAGATTTCAGTAAATTCATGGGTAATTCATCAATGAGAAATTATTATTATTTTTTAAAATTGGAATGTTTGGAGAATCTTTAATACGGGTATTTTTGCCCCACCTTCTCACCCCCCACGATCACAGAGGAGATGGCTCTGTCCCTGTGCTAACACAGAACCCTGAGCTGGCTAGACGGACTTTTTTAGGTATTGTGCTCTTATCACAGGTTTGGAATTATCACCAGGAATGGAATTGCAGGTGTGACCAGTTCTCAGTGGACTTCTGATAACAGCCCTTTGATGTGTGCTTCGCTTCCCCAGGGCCCAGAAGTTTGCTGGTCCAGACCGAGAGCTGGAATTCCCCACCACTCCTCTCCTGGGTGTGGACTTGCAGACAGGGTGTTTGAGACTGCAGATATCTTGTGGTCATTCAGTCAAGTAATTTACCCCATTTATTCTAGAAGAGCAGCCTACTCATTGCAAAATAGAGAGCGTTCGAGTGCATTTTTATCTGTCTTGAGTTTCCAGCTGACAGCTGAGATGTCCTGTTTCCCTGGTAAACCTCCCATTTCACCCTGTAAATATGATTTTCTTTGTTTCTGAATTACTCATCCTTTCTTTTCTACGGACATTTTTTCTGTTCATTCTCTGGAAAGCAGAGTGTTAATTTTTTCATGTAATTGCTAGGAATCGGTATTCCCAGGTAGTTCTCTTTCATGGCTCTTAATTCTCAAAGTGTATGGTGTTCTCCTGGAGTCAGCTTTGACCGGGGCGGCTGCAGGTGCGCAGCACAGCCTTCGCAAGACCCAGGATTGGGGGGGCGGCCCCTGAGCCGGCTTCTTTTAAACGGATCTTCCTAGTTATGTTCTTTGACTTCCTAATGTCCTTGGCCTTTTTTGGAAGCACTTGAGTAACACTTGCCACTTAAGAAAAAAGTCTTTTTTTCTCATACTTCTATCGCTTGGGTGCAGATTCTGCCCACTCTTCAGATTCTCATAGCTTAATATTAGTAACTATGAAGTCCAAGTGGAAGAAGTCCGGGAGATTTATAAAGAAGGTAATATTTTTCCTGGCCTTAAAAAATGAGAAAGATCTCAGAGAAGGGAGGGTAAAGAAGAATCTTTCTGACCACAAGGCTTGCCCTGTCCAGAGCCTGCCCACCTCGGGGACAGTAGGTACTGTTTCAGTCACTGCATGTCGGAGGGACAATGGAAGGAGGACAGACAATGACGAAAGGAGAGTGGTGTGGAGGTTCTTTACTGAGGGTGTTGAATGTCATGGTTTTGTTAGTTTTCTCATGTGTAAATTGGTGCTGATAGTTGTGATTCCCGCATTGGCGTGTTTGAAATCCAAGTAAGGTATATGGAAGGTATTTAAAGTGACTGGCACATGGTGAGACTCAGTGCGTATGATCCCATCACCATCGTCGTCGTCGTTCTCATTTTTGCCACCGTTGTTCTATCAACAGGCAGGAGAGAACATTTCAAAGGAGTAGGGTGCAGGCCCTGGAGTTTCGGAACTTCCTCCAATAGCAGTTCACGGGGTGGATTAGAAAAGCATGCAGGGAAATGTCCACTATGGTGCTTTTGTAGCAGATTAAGTCATACATAACAAGAGCCCAGACTGAGGCAGGAGTCACAGGGACTGAGACAGGAATGAAATCAGAGCAGCGCGGAGGAAAAACCATCCGAATCTGGTGGCTGAGTGCTGAAGAGAAGCGAAGGAGGGCCAATGTGAGGTGTGTAAACAGGTGTTTCAGAGGGCGCAGGTGTCGTTAGCCAACACAGAGGAACAGCACAGGTTCTGTTGAGTCTCCGGTCCCCACAGTACAGCCATTTGGGGGTGTCCTAGAGGCGCATCCATGTGGATTTTCGAACTTGAGAGAGAGCTCTGAACTCAAGGTATTGATTGTGAGGCCATTGGCCACCTGAGAGCCTCAAGGACAGGACCAGGGCCTGAGCTAGGCCCTCCTTAGTGAAAGGGCAGTCGGAGGAGCCAGGCCCCAGCGCAGCCCTCTAAGATGTAGTCTGGAAAGAGGGGGAAGGGAGGGAAGAGGGGAGGGCAGAGTGAAATGGGAGCCACAAGGGGCGGGGCAGGGGATGGGCTGGGTCAGGACCCTGCTGGGGGGATGGGAGGGACCATTGGCCACAGATGGGAATTCAGGGCTTCTTCACAGCCTGCCTCAGAGGCTCCTGATGAAGCATGAGGGCGTGTCACCTCCCATGATGCACATGCGTGTGATGAGCAGTCCTTTTGTTTAAAAATGCCTGTCTGTGACACATAGTTGGAGAGACCTCAGCTCTTCCTGCCGGGCTGTCCTCGCTGTGCTCACTGGTCTGCAGCGCCGGGCGCATAGTGCCCTGGAAGCCCTCCCCCGTGGGTTTGAATCGGGACAAGGTCAGTGAGACTTCAGCCCTAACTAAATGCAGCAGTTAGAACGATTTCCTGAAATACCTTTCTTAATAGTCAGGCTGTTCATTATCTTACTAATAAAGCCGTCTTATGGTGTTTACACTAGTAAGGTATTTCCAGGTTTCCACAGTCCCGTCTTTCTTTGTTTAAGAACCCGAATCGGCCCTGGCTGCTGTAGCTCAGTGGATTGAGCGCGGGCTGGGAACCAAAGGGTCCCGGTTCGATTCCCAGTCAGGGCACATGCCTGGGTTGCGGGCCAGGTCCCGAGTGAGGGCCATGTGAGAGGCAACCACACATTGCTGTTTCTCTCCCTCCCTTCCCCTCTCTCTAAAAATAAATAAATAAAATCTTAAAAAAAAAAAGAACCCGAATCGGTGTCATGAAGTCATGCTCACGAGCCTGTGGAGAGAGCATGAGCAGCAGAACTCCAGCACTGCACGTGCTGTGGTTTCCAGCAAGTCGCTTAACCTCTCGGAGCCTCAGTTTCTCCGTCTGTAGGGCAGAAATAACACCACATCCAAGAACTCAGGGCTCAGGGAGTGGTGGGGAATTCCAGCCTCACTCTGGGCCAGCAAATGGCTCGGCCGTGGAGTAGCAAACCACTCAGGAGAAGGCTCTTCTGGGGCAACCGAGCGCTGAACAAGCTGTGCCCTGGTTGTTAAGGCCAGAGACTGGTGGTGTTGGGACTCAGATCCAGGAGCTCATAAGACTCACAATCTTATGCTTTCGGGCTGATGCTGAGGCCGAGGTTCCCCACAGCCTTCTGGGACAGCTGAGACGCGAGCTCCCTTTGTTCAGCAGACACTTTCCTGCTTGCTGCCTGCTGCGGTGGAATGTTCCGCCCTGTCAGTGACCCGAGTTCAGGACCCAGCCTCTCCTTCGAGGTCTGCAGGTCTGACTCCTGCACAGCAATGATGCAAGAGCTTGAGAACTTGAGATTGGGCATGGCCACACCCGACCTGCTCACCAGGGTGTCGCGGGGATTAGCATGCTGTTGCTTGTACAGAGTGCCGTTTCCCTGGAGGAGTGGTGCCCTGTTTGGTCTCATGTCGTGGTGGCCTGGCCTCAGCCTTTGTGGCTTGAAAACCTGTGTTTGCTGGCTTGAGATGGGGTGAGACACAAGGTTCTCCCCCAGCCAACGCACCCACCCCTTCTCCAGGGAGCCTTGAACTCCCATTCATGCCGGACAAAAGGCCCCCACCCCATGTTCCCGCGGGCACCAAGTCCATGTGGCTCCAGCGTGTCGCTGGGGCTGGCTCAGTGCAGAGCAGTTCCTAGAGCAGGAGTCGCGCCAGGTGGCAGTGAATTCCTTGACCCTTGTTGCGCGTCGTCCTGTTATTTCTCACAACACCCCATGCGCTGCCTTCATCTTTATAGAAGAAGAAATTGAGGCACCGGAATTAGGTCCCTGCCCAGAGTGTCACAGCCAGGAGGTATGAGCCAGGTCCTGTTCACTCCTGACCCTGTATTGGTGTCATCGGGCCACCTGGCTTCCCTTGGGCAGGCTTTTGGCTAATGCTTCTGTCCCCAGAGTGTATCCCCAAAGTGAGCTCAGACTCTGTGTTTGACATGGGTCACCCTGGGCCCTGGCTCTTCCTGGTGAGTGTGCCTGCCCACGCCGCAGCTGAGTGGTGTGGTTCATCCCCCCAGACATTCTCAGAATGCTCTCATTTACCAACTGAAACCACTGATGTCATCAGGAAGTGCTCCCCACCTCGCTCCCCACTTCCCTGCCCACCGCTTATTCACTGTCTGCCTGCTGGTGGCCAAGCCGTTGTTCCGTGGAGGGGGAGAGAGCAGGGCCGGGCCGGCACTCAGAGTGGTTGTCCCGTGGGCTGAAAATGTTAACTGAGGTTCGTCCCAGCCCGTGTCATCCCAGCCACCTACTTCGAGTCGCATTTCCATGTCCCAGAGGTTGAAATGATGAAAAATGCCCTTTCTGGAGTCACAGAGGTGTCTGTGTCCTCTTCACGTTCGCAGCTGTTTACGCTCATTCTTAAAGGGCAGGTTCACCTGGAGGCACGGGGTGTTTGGAGTGAGTGTAAGACATCTCGGCACCTTCAGTCCTTGCCCCCGGGACGTCCAACCTTTGGCGTCTCTGGGCCACGCTGGAGGAAGAAGAGTGGTCTTGGGCCACATATTAAATACACAAACACTAACGAAAACGAAAAAATCTCATAGCGTTGTAAGTAAATTGACAACTTTGTGCCAGGCTGCATGCAGGGCCGTAGGCTGGACACCCCTGCAGCCAGCACAGCCCAGTCGCCGGGACGAGACACACCCAGGCCACGGCATCCGCTCCCTCTCCTCCAGCGGCCCTGCTAGAGTCGCACCTCAGCACACGCGCCTGACCATCTGGGGCACGTTTTAGGGACTTCAAAGTGAATACTGTGAACAAGCTTACTGTTCATTACAGTGACCGGTGTCCCTCTGATACAAAGTCGCCCTGACTCAGAGAGATCAGGGCCAAGCAGCTTGTCTTGCCTGTTGACCTGTTGGACTTCCTGCTGCGGGACAAGCAAGAGCTCCCGTGACCCACTGTCCTCCCCAGTTATATCTTTCATCTTGTATTTATTATTTTGGTCTTGTTTTGTGTGTTGTTTTTGGTCTCACTATGCCCGTGCTATTTGGGGAGCTGTCTCAGATCACTAGGCCAGAGCTTCGTGTGGACAGGAACCTGCATTTGCATTTCACAGCTGGGTGTCTGGGGCCTAGCCCAGGACAGGTCACAGAGAAGGGCCAAGTGCGTGCATGAAAGTGGGCATATGTGTGTTGGATGTGTGAGGACAGAGGGATCATCAACTTTAAAGTGCGTTAGGACGGTGATCGGGGAACAAACGGAGATCGGGAGGGAGCGAAGGGTATCGGGCAGGGGCTGCCTGCAGTCCCATGAGACAGCAACTCTTCCCATTTTAAACCGGAGGCAACAGAGGCTCAGAAAGGTAGAATGAGTTGCCTGTGGTCTCATAACTAGCGAGTAGGCGGTGGAGAAAGAATTCAGACCCAGGTCAGCTCGACTCCAGGCGCTGGGCGCCTTCCTGCACCAAAGGCTGGCTCATGTTGAGGAGAAATCAGGTGACTCCGTCCAACCCACTGCCTTCAGAGGAGACCACATCTAAACAGAGCCATGGTGTGAGTTCCTCCCCGCCCGCATGGGCGTGAGTCACACACTGAGCTCTCTGGTCACAGCCGAGGTCTCCACCGGCAGGCCTGGCGGGCATTGCAGAGGGAACACGTACCTGTGAGCACTTAGCCTGGTTTTCTAGTTGTTCCCCTTAGAGGTGAGGGTACCTACCACCCCTCGCGCACCGGCTCAGGCTGAGCCCTGATGGAGCTCTTCTCTTCCTTGGCACTCTGATCCATCGGCAAGCCTGCGAGGGTCTACTCTCGGTTCTGTCCAGAAGCTCATCGCTGCTGCCACCCTCATCCACGCTGCCCCCTCTCTCCTGGGCTGGTGCAGGGGCCCCCATTGTCCCTGCAGCCACTCTGCCTGTGTTCCCCACTAAGCAGCCAGAGCCATGTTTTCTAAATGCCAACCAAATCACACCCCTCCTTATGCAAACCCTCCACTGTGTTCACTTCAAATTGAAAAGAAAACCCAAAGCCCCACTCAGCCCCTGGCCTCATCTCCAGGTGCGCCCCCCCCCCACCCTGGGTGTTTCAGTCACCCTGACCTCGTCCGTTCTTCAGGCCACCGGGCTGCTGCCCAGCCTGGCCACGCAGGGCACTTGTTCCAGAGAAGACCTCAGCGAGGCTTGCCCTGACCCCCACTGGGAAAGCCTGGCGTCCTGGCATCCCTCCCCCCTCGACCTTCCTTGCCTTCGTAGCACTTAACACAAACCGAACTTCCAGTCTGCGTCTGTCTGGTACTTAGTGACTACCTGTGTCCCCCGGGACAGTGAGTGCCGGGGAGTGGGCATGGGCTGGGCGTTGCCTGTGTCTCCGGCCCGGGACAGGGCCTGGTGCAGGTGGGCCTCAGTGAGCTCGCAAATGAGTGCACGTCATTCCCAAGGTCGAAAACGCACTTCTTCCTGGTGAAATGTCCTCCTGTAAGTGCCTGTGTGGGAAAGAAGTTTATGCTGAAGGCCTTCAAGTTGAGTGACCTGACTTAATTTTTTAATCCCTCCTAGTTGCCCTAAAATTGGCTGCAGCCACACCGATGTGAGAATGAGCGATCTCATCCAGGAGGAAGCACTCAGAAGGGCGATTGAGAGCCACCACAAGAAGAGACATCGCGAGTCCGAGTAGGAAAGCGCCGCCGCCCTGCAGGGGAGCCCGCAGCCTACCTCCTACCCCAGCCACCCAGAGAGAGTGTGCCTGCCCGGGCACTTGGACTGGCTGCACTGCATGCCTTGTTCGGGGTAAAACTTGAAGGTTTTAAGTGTCATTGAAAGCATTTTTCTATGTTACAATAAAAAGTCAAGGAAATTATATTGTTTATTTTCAACTATTCTGTAACATACAATGAAACTTTGATGCCCCACAGCTGTGCCGTCGGCGCAGTGCCCACGCTGTGCACTGCCCCATGGCACAGGCTGGGGGCGCCCAGCCTTCTCTGTCTCCTGCTCTGACTGTTTGTGTTCATGTTGTCGTTGTAACCGAGCCATGTCTCTCGAGGGATATTTGAAATGGAAACGCATAGAAACACCCCCGTTGCAAGCGTTCTCTAGCAGTACAGTGAGTGAAAGCAGGAGACGACACAGTGAAGCCGTTCACGTGCTCGCACGGGGCTACATTGTGTAGCGACAGCTGCAAACATGGAGAAGCTGTCCTTTGTCACTCTAACTGCACAGGGTGCTCCGTAGCAGGCCAGTCCGGGCCGTGGCCGTTGCTGCCCACCCCTCACCCCCAGGCTCTGCACTGTTGTCCATGAGAAGCCACCACATCTCGGCTGTTCTCTGCCTTGCCCAGTGGCTCTCTGCAGGTGACTTCCTCCCCCCAGGACCTTGGGGTCTCCACCACGAACTAAAGGTGCTGAGCCAGTCATTCTCTAATGCCCCTTCGGCCCCAAAAGTTGGTGGCCTTACAACCAGCAGTCTTTAAACTGAATCTCACTGGTTATATTCTAATTGTGTAAAGGGTGCTAATCTGTTAATAGTCTTCATAGCAACCTTTTACCAACTAGAATTTTCAATGGAACCGACCTCATATCCTGAATACATTAGGAAACCAAGAACAGAGAATAATGGCTAACATTTATTGAGCACTTACTGTATACCAGGTGCTATTCCAGCTTGCCTATGTATTAACTCCTGTAATCGCTTGATGAGTGTGCTACAGTTATTGCCTCCACTTTCCAGAAGAGTAAACTGAGGCCCAGTGAAGGGAGTAACCCATGGGCATCCATAGAGCCAGTCAGCGGCTGCGCTGGGACAGGAAGTTAGCTTGTCTGGCCTCCGAGTCTGCATTCTTAATTCCATGCTCCCCTCCTTCCTCCTGATTTCTGTAGAATCTCAAAATACCTTCAAAGCCCACCTTTAAAAACTGAACCTTTTGTAAACAAGCATAGACGTGTGTGTGCAAAAAAAAATGTTAATTCAAATCCAGAGAACCATCGGATTTGACATCCAAGAGGCAGTGGCGGCCGCAAGCTGACAGCGTTTCAGTTGAAAAGCCTGGTCTGAAAAGGGCAGGGTGAATTTTGAAAACATTTGCGTGGAATTCAGAATGCAGTATGACAGTCAGTGGCTACAAGCTAAGTGATTTTGAATTTGTTGAGATGCTTTATCTGAATCAGACTTCCTGAGGAAATGATTAAGTTTAAGCCAGAACAAACATACTTTTCATGGAATGTGGTTCTTTTGTGAAATGGTTTGTTTCCTAAACAGAGAGAGACCAGCATGAAATGTTCGCGCAAGGGTCAAGTTGCATTTTTCCCAAGTCTTTCCAAAGAGAATGCCAGATATTAGCGTAGATTCCAGTACCCGATTGAAAAATGCAAAATGACAGTATTCAGCTATGGAAAAAGTGTAGCGTGTATGTCTTGTGAAACGTTTGCCTTTTTTAGTCTCCAGAAACTATGTTTTGTATCTTTGTCTAGCCAATTAAAGAATGTGAAGCTTTATATAAAATGTATTTGCATCTTTGAAGATGCAGACATTTGGTCGTCATTGTCAATCCGGCATACGCGTTCAGTTTCCATTACAGGAATTCTCCCCCGATGTGCACCCTTTTCTCTGGATGAAAACGTATTTATCTCACCAAGAAACCCAACAACAGAAGGCGACCGAAAGGGCAGTCTTCCTCATAGAGGCGAGGTGGGAGTGCCGGCCCCTTCCTCCCAGGGCAGCCCCTGAGTCCCGCCTGACATCACCCAAGGCCCCGTGGGTGACATTTGAAAACCACAGCAGACATTGGAGCTAAATCATTTTTTCAGATATGACTGATTTAAGACTTGGACAATTCTGTGAACTTGGCATTTTTTATATGCTAGTTCCTTTAAGAAACTTTCAATTGGGTAAGTTGAAAACATTACCACAAACTCCCAAAGATGAGATAATTTCTTTCTCACCTGATCTGGAACTTCGAACACAGAGGTCCACGGGTTTATGCGGGGCAGAGAGAAAGCACAAGACCAGCGGGAACCGAGCCCACCATCAACTGGTCGCTGGCTCCATTCACACCAGGCTCAGGTCTAAGTGCCTTAAATGTGTCACCAAAGTGAATCCTCTCTACAACCCCAGAAGGTGGGGTTTGTAGCCTGTTTTACAGATGAGGAAACCGAGGCTTAGAGTCATCGAATCATTTGCCCGAGGTCCCTTGCTCATGAGTGCAGAGACAGCGATCTGACCCACTAGGCTCTTTGTCCCAGGGCCCCAGAGGACACCAATGACCAGCTGACCTGCTCTTCTGTCCCATCTTATTTCCATTACTGAAACCACCATTTCCCAGGCTCGTAGCCTCAGTCAACCACACAGTGAGCACAGCCTAGCACTTCCCTCTTCCCTAGCTCCCTCTGCAAAGGCCCCGCCAAGTCCAGGCCCTGCTTCTTGGCTTTGTACTTAGACTGTTCTCCAGGCTTCCAGCTGGTCCCCAGCCTCTGATCACCCGCTCCCCTCATCACCTGCTAGAATACTGGTGGGCAGTCCACATCCTACCCTGCAGAATGCAGTCAGGCCTGACCCCCAGGACCGTACCACACTGCAGCCCCACTCCCATCTCCCCAACACCCCCCGTGTCCCCAACACTTCAGTTCGCCCCTGTGCGACAGAGCCTCCTGCGGGACGGGAGCTAACCCTCAGCAGTCCTGACGGGCACAAGCAGATGACCTGGGGCGGGTCACTTCACTGCTCCTGGCCTCAGGTTTCCCTATCAACTCTAGGACTCGGGCTTCCCCTCAGGGTGTCTTCAAACCCTGAGGTTCCATGCCATGCTGTCAATGAACATGGGGAAGTACACGGCCCTTTGGAGGGAAAACCGGCCGACGTGGAAACCAGTACACACTTCAGCCAAATGTGTACACTGCAGCTTCACCTACTTATTCAACAAATACTTTTTAAGGCCCACTATGTGCCAGGTTTTGTACCAGTTCATGGATACCAAAATTTCCCCTCTGAAGGGATTCTTGTGAGTGCCATGTATGGAGCACAATAACACAGAGAGGAAACAGGAAAATCGTGGCATAAACAAACTGCTTTAGTAAATCGGGTAACAGGATTCAGAACAAAACCGGACTGGGAGATGGGGCAAATCATGAGGGCGGATTATCCAGCTGTGTTGCAAATTCGTTACCTTTTGGAACTCTGCCTTCTAGCTTATATCAAACTTTGTGGAAGCAGGTAACTAATCAAAAAAAACGGGGGTGGGGGTAGCAGGAACTCATACCTATGTGCTGGTCAGTATATACAAATCGGTGCCGCCACTGGGAAAAGTTTGGCTTTAAAAAAAGAAAACTTAAATTTATCATACAACCCAGCAATCCTATTCCAACATAGAATGTCCAAGAGAAGCGAACACCCACATTCACACAAGGACTTATGAAAGTTCTTAAGTAGCATGATGTATAATCACAAAAAAGTGGAGACAACCCATGTGTCCGAATGGCAAGTGGCTGTGTGAACACGGTGGATCATAGGATGGACATGCACATTGCACATTGAACATTGTACATACACAGAATGTCCAGAACAGACAGATCTGCAGGGATGGCGGTGAGGATGGGGAGTGACTTGCACAAGGAGTTGCTCTGGGGTGAAGGAAATGCGCTGGAACTGGATTGCAGTGAAGATCACGCGCCCCTGGATTTGCTAGGAGTCACCGCATCCGACACCTGAGGCGGGAACTTGGTGGTCTGTGAGTGACACGCACGAGGAAGCTGAGGGGCTGTTGCTGTGGAGGACGGGGAGGAGCGAGTCCTCCTTGTAATCTGAACCGAACACACAGGTTCTCCGTGCCCCAAATGCAACTGGCAGCCAAACCTCTGCCAGTCTTCTAAGAAGAGCTTTCAAATCTTAATCGTAAAGATTATGCCCAAATAAGAATTCTATTCAAGCCTCAAGAAATCCAGGATTAAAAGAAGCAGTTACTATAAAGAAAAAAAGGTTAGTGCGAAGTAGTATTAGGGGCTGATAACAATAAGGAACTTAACTTTATCTATTTATCTCCCAATTATATATTCCTTTTCTATGCAGTGATTACTGACAGTAATCAATAGTGCTAATTAGCTACTTTTATTTATTTATTTTTTAAGGACAATGGAGTGAAAACCGTGCCTGTTCTCTCAGTTCATCGTGCCACTGGGCAGGGGGAAATTCAGTCCCTGCAGATGCCCTGGTCGTCATTCAGTGGATAGCAGAATGACCCAAACTTAAAAGAAGATCATAAACATGTATGGCCACAGAGAGAAACATTTAGTGGGAATTTTTGTATGAACAAATACAAAATCGGTTTGCAAATACAAACAAAAAGAAAAAGCAAGCTATAATTATGAAAGGGAGCCACCCCTGGATCATCCTCCGACATACACAGAATGCCACCCAGAAGTGCAGCATGTTGAGGAAGAAATCGCAGCGTGGCTGGGTGCTGTGTGGGATGGTGGCCCCTCAGAGTCGAGGCAGGCTGGCGGGCAGGCCCTGCGGGGGCCCCAGGCGGAGCTTTCAGGCCAGTCACGGTCACCGCAGTTCAGATTTGTCGGAGAACAGTAAAAACAAGGCTAGGGATGATGAAACAAATGAAGTGTCGAAAGGAATTGGGATGATTTTGCCCACAGAGGAAAATCTGAGGCTTCTGTTTTATGCAAAACAGGGGGCCATGTGAAGAAAATGCTACGCGGCAATTAACGTGCCGCGCGAGGGCCAACCGAAGGTTCTTTGATACTCAGAAGAGAAAAAATATTGTTGGCATCTTAGCACGAGACCTCTTATCCAGGGCAGCGTGGGTTCCCCAGGGAACTGTGGGTAAAATTCAGAAGACTTATGAATTAGCATGAGGGAAAATTCCCTTTCCTTTCACTAACCTCTAATTGGACCTTAGCATTTCCCGCAACTGCGAATGTAGGTGACAAATTCCAGTAGAATGAAGCTGTACCTGTTGACTTTATCACCAAGAAAAAATGATACATGTATTCATATGCATTCCTGTTGCTGTAAAGGTAAGTTTACACCTGCCCCTTCTTTTAACACACAGCGCTTCGTTCCCTTCTAGCAATGAGGAACTAACAGAAATTGGATTTACCCTCTCCCCTTTAACAAGTGAGAATCCAGACAACACGCATGGAACAGTGCATTGGACACCAACCCTCCTGACTGCCAGGAGGGTTCCCAGGCTGCCGAGGGGGGCGGGGGCACGTCAGACTGTCTGAGCTGAAAGGCTGAAGATGCAGGGAGGCCAAGCCGCTGGCACGTGGAAAGCACAGGAGAGCGCTGCCGAGACTGTGAGCCCTGGAGACAGGCGGAGGGTCTTCCGCTGAGTCATCCTGAGCTCCTGTGTGAGGAAACTACCTGAGGCTGGGAAAGAACCTCTCCGGGGGTCAGAGGGAACAAAAACCAAAGCCATGCGGCCCCTGCCCCAAGCACTCCTTCTCCCATCTGCCAGAGCAGAGCAAAGCTGCCGGAGGATGTGCTCATCCTGTTCACCAATGCTTCAGGGGAAGCCTCCGAAGCCGGGGCAGGCAGCTGTGTGTGTGAAGGGCAGAGGGTCCTTCCCTCAGCTTTACGGAACACTCGGTCTCTGTCGCAACCGCTCAACTCTGCCACAGGGGCAGGAAAGCCCCCACAGAAGATGCAGAAAGGATGGGTGGACAGTGGCTGTGTGCCAGTAAAACTTTATTTCCAGATGCTGCAGTTTTAATTTCATATAACTATCACATGCCACAAAGTAAGATTCTGTTGATTTTTTTTTTCAACAGTTCAAAAACGTAAAAACCCTTCTTAACTCATGAGCCACACAAAGATAGGGAGCCAGATGAGACTCCTGGGCTGTGATTCGCTGACCTCTGATTACAAAGATTAACCTGTTTCTAATTAACTGCTTCCCAGAACAAGGCTCAAAAACATGTAAAAGAATACCCCAAAAGAGAAATTGAGCACCCAACAATATCTGAAAGTTCAATATCAAGTTCAGAAAGTTCCAAGCAGGAAAAGAAGTGATCTATAATGAAGAGAGAAATTAGTCAATAGAAACAGACTCGGAAATGACAGTGGTGATAGGATTGGTAGAAAAGGACATTAAAAGAGCTATGAGCCTGGCTGGTGTAGCTCAGTGGATTGAGCGCGGGCTGGGAACTGGGCGATCCCGGTTCGATTCCTAGTCAGGGCACATGCCTGGGTTGCAGGCCCGGTTCCCAGTGGGGGCCATGTGAGAGGCAGCCACACATTGCTGTTTCTCTGTTTCTCTCCCTCTCTTTCTCCTTCCCCTCTCTCTAAAAATAAATAAATAAAATCTTTAAAAAAAAAGAGCTATGAAAACAAACTCCACGTGTTCAAAAAGATAGAGGAAAACGTGCTATGTTACAAAGGGACGGAGAAGATATAGAAACGACTCAAATCAAATTATCTTTGTTTCTTTATTAAAACTATTTTTACTCGTAGAAATAAAATGTATATCTGCAATGAAACATACATTGCGTGGGGTTAACAGCAGATTAGAAGCTGCTGCAGAAAAGACTGTGAGGTTGAAGACACAGCAATAGAAACTAGGAAAACTGAAACACCAGAAGGCAGACACAAAAAAAAAAAATGAGACACTCACAGAGGACACGGTAGACGGAGCGTCAGCAAGCTGCAGGATGCGAGCAGCCTAGCACACATGGATTTGGAATCCCTGAAGGCAGCAGCACAGAAGGAGCACAAAAATAATTCTTTGAAGAATAAAATACAGTGCTTATTACACCTGCTGCTGGATCTTATTTACTGCCTTAAGAGAGAGGCAAATCTACTAGATCACAAATTCCTTTTTCAAGATGTTTCAGTGACGGTACTTTCAACAGGATTGGTTCCCTTTGCAATCTTAGCTTTTAAAAGCTTTGCCCTGAAAAGGGTGCAGCACTTGGCTGGACCACCCAAGGGGGAGGGCACGACGGAGGTGGAGAACCCTGTTGGCACTTGTGCCCCAGCAGCTGTGGGTCTCTCCCATCGTTCCGGGCCGTTCTCCGCGGGGTCTGCTGTGACCCACGAGTCTCTGGCCCCTGGCACGGAGCCTGGCACTGCACCACGGTTCAGTGATTGTCTAGTAAAGAATGAATGAGAACAGAAATGTTCTCTGCGTCCTTGGAAGACTAAACAAGAAGAAACGGGCGTGAATTAGCACAGGTGGAGCTCCTCGCAGACCAAAGGTAGGTAGTTGCCTTCTGCAGAATTCGCCCTACACACTTCACATCCATTATCCCAGGAACCCTCCCAACAGCCCGGGTGCAGACGAGGACACTGAGCCCAGTCCCCGCCCTGCAGTCCCCCTGTGCAGGGTCTCTGAGCATGTGAGGAGTGGGGCTCCCCACCCGCAAAGCATGCCCCTGGTGACGGAGCTGTGGCTTGACAGAAAAGGACTTCTTGGTGAAGGCTGATCACGTCCTGAGCAAAACCATGGCACGGGTGTGTGCGTTCCCTGAAGAAACAAACCCCAGTGTTAGCAGTGCCGGTCCCCTCAGAGGGAGGCCTTGGGCTCCCCTAACCCCTGGGTCTGACCCCTTTTCATCAAGGTCAGCTTACACCCTGGGGCCTGGGGAGAGGCAGTGGGGTGCGGAATCCAAGGTACAGCTCGTGGCCTTGGCCTTGCCCCAGCCACACACCACCTGTCACCTCTGACTTCCTCCAAAGGCTCCCTCAGGGCCTCCCTCTCAATTCTGTCGAGAAGCAGTAGTGGGCGGGGGCTTGGGAGGCCACACCCCATTGCCACACGTTTCTGCCCCAACCTCGGTGAAATGAATCTTCTGCTAGAGTCAGAATAATGCTATGAGTAAGTGATTCCAGGTTGGCTAGAATACAATACAGCAAAAGTGTGGGACCTGCATGTTCACAGGGTCACGTTTCAGACCCCTGGGCTGGGTGGCAGTGGTGACAGCTTCCTCCCACCTATTTCCTCCTGTCCTAGGGCACTGGGTACCTGCTACCTGGAGACTTATGGTAGGTGTCCTCTCCCTCCCTTGGCTATGTCCCATGAGTGAAATCACATCTGAATCACATTCCCTACGCTTCCAGGTTTCCCAGAGTGAGGTCCAGGAACAGCTTTATCAGAAGCTCTACACACTTCACATCCATTATCCCAGGAACCCTCCCAACAGCCCGGGTGCAGACGAGGACACTGAAGGGCTGGAAGAGCTTGTGAAAATGCAGGTGCCCAGGTCCTACCCTAGACCGACTGCATCCGAATCCCAGGAGGTGGGCCTGGGAATCTGCATTTGTTTAAGTTTACCAGCTGATTGTCATTCACACTGCATGGATGACTATGCATCTGGCATACAGGACAAGCCCAGAAGAATGAACGTTGGCTTAAGAAAGCCAAAAGGAGCAGCATGAACACTAGAGGTACAGTTTCTGAAACACCACATCCTTACGTCAACAGCTCAAAAAAGGCCGTAGGTAAATTCCAAGGGTTGTACATCTTTTTCTTTAAAAAACGAACCTTCCGATGAGTCGAAAGCCAGATGACCCACTGCATCCAGTTCTACTCATCACTCCCTCCTTTCCTGCCACTTCAGACTTTGCGTCAGAGATGGTTACCAATCGCCCCACTTGGTGGCATCTGTTCATCTCCAGCCCTCGGGCCCCCAAATATGGTAACGTCTCAACTAAAACAAACCAAAACGTCCTCACTCTGCTTGCCCTGATCAACCTAAATTTCTCGCTCACTGAAGGCTTGGAAATGGGCTGACGTGCTTCTAGAGAGAGGGGGGATCGCTAGCCACCCCTCAGCTTGCTCTGGGTTCAGTCAATACTTTTGGAAGAGCCCTGACTCCCCCGGAAAGCAGCGTTTCCCAAACTGCATCTGTCCGAGCTCCCCAGGTGGAGTTTTTCCTGTACCTGCTATTGCCAGCATTATCATTTGCTTAGTTTTCTACTTTTAATCGAGTCACTTTAAAAACTCTTTGCCTTCTCCTGAATCAAAATATACACAAAATTACCAGTTTGATGTGCTAAGTGTATTTTAAAACATATTGAAGTGCCTATGTGTTTCTTACAGTAAAAGAAATTGGTGTCTCGAAGCACTACACTCCCCCTGGGCAGCTCTGTGGGAACCTCTGGCAGAGAGCAGGGCCTGGGGGCCAGGCCAGCGCCCAAAGCCTGCCCACGTTCCCCAGGGTTCTCCTAGGAGCCTCCCTCCACACACTCCGGTGCTGAAATAAAGAAGTCCCTTGCGAGCAGCCTGACACCAGCATGAGGCTGTGGCTATTAATCACCCAGGCTTGACCGCCCACCCACTGCGGTTGGGTTTCAGCAGGGCTGGAAGAGAGGACAGGCCCGGAAGGGATTGTGCGGACCCACGAACCCGAGTTTCACAGGAGAAGTGCAAACTGGGGAACATGCTGGTTCACACCCACACAGCTCAGCCGAGCATTCCCACCGTTCCCCGAGCCGGTGACGGCAAGATCGCCAGCGTGTCCCATCCATTTCCTTGAGGCAGGTGACATCCGGCCAGCCGCCGGTGGGAGCCGCACAGGGAGAAGCCAGCTCCTGGCACCCTGGGAGCACTTGTATTCTACAAATCGATGTTTCCCGTGGGCCTGTGTTTGCCTTTCAGGCAATACCCTGCATCTAACCACTGGTCGGAGGTGACTGTTTAATGCCAGCCAGAAAATGCCAGCTTCACACTGCACAGAGCAAAAGGTGAGGTAACAGCTGGCCGACTGTTGATGATTCATCCAAGTGGACATTGACCCACGGGTATGGAAAGGGCTGCCACCGAGGACACATATCAAGTCACAGCTGAGAACCAGGGTTTGGCTGCCCGGAGGGATTGCAACACGCTTTTAGCTAACCTCAGCTCTGCAGAGCCGGGCACTCAGGGAGTAAGGGTTAGGGAACTCAAGCATCCTTCAGCGCTTTTCCCAGAACAGCTGGGTGTGTCAGAAGACCCAAGTTCCAATTTCACTCTCTTTCTTACTAGCTCTGTGACCTGAGGTGACTCTGTTAACTCATCTGTGTCTCTGTGACTTCACCTGTGACCGGGAGCTATTACCCCCACTCCGCATGCCTCCTGGGGCTGTCCAGACCCAGTGGGACGCCAGGCCTGTAGAAGGCATGAGCACTGGCGTGCAGAAACCTGGCTGGAGGCTTGGTGAGCCCGGGAGGCCTCGGGCCCCACTCCCGCTTCCAAAGGCAGCTGCGGCAGCCCATAGGCTGCACGTGGTCCCGGAGCATGAACCGCCGCAAAGTACCAGCGGAACCCGTGACAGGTTAGCCTGCGCACAAGCAGGGGTGGGAAGAACCAGATTGGAGGGGGGCGGTAGTTTCTAAAATACATAATTCATGCCTTTACAATACATTCAACCCTTTTCGGAGATAGGTATCGAGTGGGGCTGGCAGATGAGAGGAACGCGGCAGACTCAGTCCTCCTTTGGCAGCGGAGGGGGTGAGAAAGCCCTGAGGCCAGAGAGACTCTGGACACCAGGGAGACTTAACTTGGGCATGGAAGAAGGGACCCATCCGCCTCGATGGGAAGGAGCAAAGGCATTCTCCCTGGGGGACCAGTGTGAGCAAGTGCCCAGGGCTGGACTGCAGAGGGCAGGAGTGAAGGAGAGGGGAGGCCAGGCCGACAGGAGCCCAGGCTCACAGCGAGGACTCCAGCACACAGCTGGACCCCTTGAGCGCCAGGTCAGTGTGTATTTACAGTCCGGACCTAACTGTCTAGCAAGTACTAGACATGCTGGCACTTGGTTCATTTGGGAGGCAGCAGAGAAAAGGGGAAAAGTCAAAACCGTAAGCAAAAAGACCCAGGGAGAGGTAAACCACAGAAAATCTAGAAAGAGGCTGTGTTGAGGGATTTAATAAAATTTCCACATCTTCAAAGTGCATTGGGTGGGGTCTGGGAAGTGAAAGATAGAGTCATTTGCATCATCCTTTTCTCCCCCAAAGCTCGGGTTTGGGCTGATGGAGGAAGAAGCGGGGAGCCACGCTTACAACCCTGATACATTTGGAGGAGCCCCTGACCGCTCTTCGCCTGGGGCCACCATCCCGAGAGGAAAGGACGGGACCCTCCCGGCGGGAGCAGCGGCTGGGAGGGCGAAGTGAGGCGCAGCCTGCATCAGGGTCAGGCTCCTCGTCTGTGTGTTTACTCACGGCACGAATGGAAACGGGGGCGTGGCAACGGCTGTGAGCTCAGCTTCCAGGGGAGGAAGAACGCTTCTGCGTCACTTCCCCGTGGCAAAGGGTGTGCCCACGGCCCGGAGGTCCACTCAACACTTTACCGACCAGCTCGGGCCCCGCGTCGGTGGGTTAGAGGTCTGTGCCGATAACGCAGCCAGCGCCATCACTGCACACTCGCAAAGCTGTCCTCTGGGTCTAACAGGCCGTGCGGGCATTCCTTATTTGAAAGATGTGCACGTGCACACGGGGGGCAGTGCGGGGAGGAGACGCAGAAACACCTGCCCTTCCGAGCGACCGTCCATCTTGCAGAGGCTAAAGCCGTTTTCCGGAGAGGACTCAGCAGCAGCAGCTGCAGAAACCGGATGTATGGGCTTGAATCCCAACCCCGACTCTGCCACTGACTCAGTGCGCACTGGGGGCAAGTGTCTTTGCGTCCCGCGGCCTCCGTCTGCTCATCTGTAAATTGGGGGTGCAGTGGAGGGGCTCAGTACAAGGAGCTGTGGTTAGCAGCTTCGTGCCACAAATCGTCGTGGAGTATCTACAAGGTGCCCAGTATCTAGGCTCCAGGGACATGGCACTGTCCAGCGCTGTTCTGGACTCCCCCCAGAGGGGCTTAGTGTGAGCCCATACTTTACTCCCCTTGCTCCCCAGTTCTTCCCGGGGACGCCCCTGGCTTTGGTCCAGCACCTGCTGTTCCCTCCTCAGGACTCTGCTTGTTGTGTCTGCTCTGTCCCAGGCACTTTCTCCGTCACTCTACCTTTGGGCTAGACAGAACGGTCCCCCTTCCCCAAATCTCTGAGGCCCTTACCTGCCCATGGCCTTGGCAGGTGCCGATCTCTGGGTCTGGACTCTTCCTTGTGCCCTCAGCTCCTGTCCTTCTCGTCTGGCCAGCTCCTCCTCCTACTTCGGGTCTCCGCTTAGCCGTCCTCCACTCTGCCTCCACCCTGCATGAGGTCCTCTGTCTCTGGGTTCCCTCTGCCTCCCCCGTCACAGCACCAGACACAGGGTGCCTTCAGCTCAGGGACTAGGGCTGCGCTGGCACATAGCAGAGGGGCCCCGGGTGTCTGTCAGAGGAGCACGCGAGAGCAGGAAAATGTCCCCTGCTCTGGCATTCCTCCCTCCACCTCTCTTGGGATCCATATGGTAACCACCCGCTCCAGGTCTCAGGTGAAGCTGAGCCCTTCGGGGTTGCACACAGTGGGGTCGTTTCCCCTTTCTTCCAGAAGACCGTGTGGGTGGAGGAAAGATAACCTTCCTCATGGGGGAGTCTCGGAGGGAGGTCCTTCCTGGGGATTCCCCAAGTCATCCAAGGGGTAGTCTCAATTTCAGAATCATATGTCATGTGGGTGACATGAAAGTAATCACAAAGTTCTGGAATGATCTTGTTTCCCACTAATATCAAGAGGAACCGTGGCATGAGAGAAAATAGAAGCAAAAGCTCAGAAAAACATCTAGTGAGAAAAAGAGAGAAAAGAAACTAAGCCATTGGGAGTAGGTCTGGGAGCTGAAAGTTGACACCTTTTTCTTCATCCATGCACCAGGTGTGAGCTGAGCACCACCTCATGCCAGCCCCGCCCAAGGTGCTGGGCACGGGGAGATGGAAGGGTCCCCGTCCCAGCAGGGAGCTGGAGATGGGTTCATGTGGATTGGTGGTGGGTGCAGGTGAGTCTCCCAAAGGGCCCGGAAGGAGAGCTTCTGGATGGTGACATTTCACACTAGTGGGATTTTTCTTCTGTCCTGCCTGGGGAGCTGTAACGAACTCATGGCCTCAGCAGGGGCGTCTGGAAGTGCGTGCCCGGTGTTCTCAGTTGGAAGGGCAGAGGTCTCATTCCAGAGAACAGGGAGGAACCAAGAGAGAACAATCCTAGACCTTGCAGTGGCTGCACAGAGCACCGCCCACATGCCCCCGAGGCACTCGGTTCTCCTGCTGCTGAGACCTCACAGCGGAGTCCCTCTGCCTTCCCCAGCGGTGCTCACAGCGAAGGGACCGGTCGCTAAGGGAACAGAAAGGGGCTGACTTTTGGGGCCACTGCAGCTCCAGGACTGGAATGGGCTGAGGCCTCTGTCTCTCGATCTGCTTGCTTCAGCCCGCCACAGCAGTTGTTCCCAAGGGCACGCTGACACACCTACACGCAAATCTCCAGCTCAGAAGTGGATTCCGGGAAACGCAGCACAAAACAAAGCCTGCGTCTCAGGACCGCTCTGTGTCCTGCACAGCAACTCCGTTATGGGTCCCGCTGGCAGTGTGGGCTAGCCCGGGGACCCCTGGGACAGGCCCTGGGCAGAGCACATTCCGAGGGCCACTCAGGTGACTTCCAATGGCCTTTAAGGACAGAGAGAACAGAGACCAGCCCTGCTGGGGGGATGTGGCCCCAGGACTTGCAGGCTGAGACTGTTCTCATTCTTTTTGGCAATTCTATCCCACCTCTGGCAGCCTTCACCATCTGGAAGTTCTTCCTCACTTCAAACCGGAGTCCCTCCTTCTGTGATGTATCCTGTTTCCTCTCTCTTTTCCTCCACGGAGCTGTGTTCTTGCCAAGAAAGAAAGTTAAAAGGGAACCGGGACATATGGTTTTCTGACTAAGATGGAGCCCCTGTTGTAGGGAGTCAGAGGACAGCATTCAGACAAGGGCGGCGGAAATACACCGGCATGTCCCCAATGTTTGAAACCAAATTTTTAAAAACGTAACCCAAACAATTAGCGCTCCTTTTTGTCCAATTTATTGAATGTTGGAGGAGTAAACATACACTGGAGACCCCTACTCACAGAGCAAAGAGCATTGGATTGGGAGTCTACCATCATTCATTCAAAATGTGCTCTCCACAGAAAAAAACACAACAAAACTTAAATGTAAAAACAAACAACCCTGGCTGGTGTGGCTTCATGGATTGAGCGCCAGCCTATGAACCAAAGGGTCGCCGGTTCAATTCCCAGTCAGGGCGCATGCCTGGGTTGCAGGCCAGGTCCCTGGTGGGGGGCCCGTGAGAGGCAACCACACATTGATGTTTCCTCTCAATCTTTCTCCTTCCCTTCCCCTCTCTCTAAAAATAAATACATTTTAAAAATCTTTAAAAAAATATATTAAGCAAAAGAGAATGATAACCTAAGTGACAGACATAGAAAAAGTATTTTCAAGTCATATATTAAAGTCATATAATAAAGGTTTTATACCCAGATTATAGGAAGAACTCTCAAAATCCAATAATAAGAAAACAACACAGAAATGAAAAAAAATGGGCAGAAGGTTTGAACACTTTGCCAGAGGCAATAGACAGATGTCAAAGGAGCACACGGAGCGATGTGCCATGTCACTGGTTATTAGAGAAAGGAGAGTTAAACCACGGTGAGATACCATGACGTATGTGTATATCAGAAGGGCTATCACGGACTGAGTGTGTCCTCCGCAAACTCCTGGGCGAAGCCCCAGTCCCCAGTGGGATGGTGTTTGCTGGTGGGGCCTTTGGGAGGTGATTAAGGGTAGACAAGGCCACGAAGGTGGAGCCCTTGTCACGGGACTGGTGCTTTTATAAGGAGAAGAAGACCAGAGCGCTCCAAGGTGGAGGTCTGGCGGCCTCTGGCCAGTGACAGTCCAGGTGGCTGACACTCTGTCCTCAACCTGGCCCAACCCCACCCACCGGGACCCTCAGAGGCCACCCAGGCCCTGGAACAGGGGCGGCAGCAAGTGTGGCTCAGAAGCCTGGATCTGAGCAATGACCTGGCCATCACTTGCCCTCTGCCCTCCATCAGCCTAACCCCTGAATCTTTCTGGCACAAATGGAAATATTGCTGTGCAGTGGAGTGGGGTGTGTAGGGCTGGCCGATGGCCTCAAGTTCACCCGGCTGGTTCCTGTGTGGGGTGTGCCACCTGCACACTGGGTTGGGTTTCTTGCAGGTTCCCACGGAGACTGCCCTTCTCTGGGAGGTGTCTGCAGCTGCCTGTCCTTGCTGACCAGGGACGAGTCCACTCATCGCTCCGGAGGCCTGGGCCTTCGGCCCGACCAGTTACTCAGGGGAAGTCAGAGCTTGTAATTGTTTGACTAATCCTCATGAGGCAACTCACCGGGGGCTGTTTGCTTAGCAGGAGGCAGAGCCCCAGTGAGCTCTTCTCCCTGTAGCCTGTCCCGTCTGTCTGCCAGCGGGAAGCCAGGCGCCGCCGTCCTGGAAGCCCAGAGCCGTGGAAGTCGGCACGGGAAGGCGCAGAGCTGGGTCTCCGAAGCCCAGAGAACCTGCGTGACGCCAGGTGCCACTTGCCTCTAGGGCTGCTGAAATAGATGACTGCAGTCTTCATAGCTTACAACAACACTGCCCGGAGACCAGAGTCCCACATCGGGGTGCCTGCCGGGCTTCAGGGGAGGATCTTGTCTTGGCTCCCCAGCTTCTGGCATTCCTTGATTTACGGCTGCATAACCCTTCTGCCCTCTTCGCACGGCCTCTGCTCTGTGTGTCTTACACGGACCCACTGCTCATCGGACGTAGGGCCTTTTGGGATAATCCAGGATGTTCCCATCTTGAGATCCATAACTTCGTGACATCTGCAAAGATCCTTTTCAAATAAGGTCACATTCACAGGTTCCCAGTGGAAAAAAACTTGGGTGGGGGGGCCGCTACTCAACCCCCGTATCCTGCCTCTGTCAGACACTTCCTTTCTTGCCAGACACCCCTCGTGGGTCCTTTCCTCCCCAACCCAGCAGCCACCGCCCGGTGCAGGCTCTCTCTGCCCTTGCCGGGGCCGGTGCAGTTGTCTTCCAAGCTGCCCCAGTCTCCTGCCTCCATCTTCATCTCCTTCTCTCATTCTCTTCGCTGCTCCAGAGGGATTTTTCTCCCTCTCAAATGACCCTCCATCATTCCTGCTTAAGACACTTCAGAAGGACAAATCAAGTCTCCTTGGATGGTGTTTGTGGCCCTGGCCTACTGCTCAGCTTCTTGTCCTGGTCTCTGCCCCCACCGTCCGCCCTGACCCACCAGTGCAGCCAGGCCTCTGCAGAGACTGTGTGCCGGCCTGGAAGTGCCTTCCGCTCATGTTCACCGCTCGGTGCCCCGCTCGCCAGCCAGAGGCTTCTGCAGCCGTGCCCTGCGTCCCGAGCCTTCGGCAGCCACTGCCCTTCTCACCCATCAGCATCACCCACCGCCATGCCCAGGCCTTTCTTCAACAGGGTTGGGGCTCCTCTGCCTCTGTGGCTGCCACCCTGCCCAGCACAAAGCTCAGCTCCTAGCAGGTGCTGAACAAAGTGTGTTGACTGAATGGTCTGGTGATGGTAAGCCTCAGGGGCAGAGACCCTGCTTGATCATTGGTTTAATTCTGACAGCATCTTTTTTTTTTCCTTTTCTTTAAGTTGCAGGGATTCTGCTCCCAAACGCACAGTGGAGTAGGCTGAAAGAGCTTGGCTTTTGAAATTCATCGTAACTAGAGGCAGGCCCTCCTCAGCCACTTATTCTCTGTACAGCCTGGGCCAGTCACTGGGGTTTTGGGGGAGGTTCAGGCTCCTCACCTGAAAACTGGGGCAGACAGATCATGCCTCCCTCTAAAGAGCGGCAATGAAAACACAGAGCGACCAGTTGACCCTGCACTTCTGCTCCTGAGTCTGTGCTCACGGGAAACACGTCCACGCAGAAGCTTGTACGCGAATGCTCACAGCAGCATTGTCATAAGAAGCAAAAGGCGGAAACAACCCAAAAGTTCATCAATGCATAAACAGAATGTGGTAGACCCGTGCAATAGAATAATACTTGGCAATGAAAAAGAATGCAATTCTGATACATATTACAACATTCATGAACCTTGAAAACATTACACAGAGTAAAAGAAACCGGCCACAAAAGACCACACGCTTAATGGTTCCATTAATATGAAGTGTCCATAACTGGCAAGTCCGCAGAGACAGAAAGCAGAGTGGGCATTGCCGGGGCTGGGAGGCGATGCAGGCGTGTGGTTAAGGGCTAACCGCTAAAGGTGTGGAGTGGTTTCTGTGTGGGAGTGACGACGGTGCTCTGAAAGTGCCTGTAGGGACGGCCGTGCCACTCAGTGAGCCCGTGGGTTGTTCAGGTTGAAGGCTGAGCTGCGTGGAAACGGCGGCAACGCAGTGGAACGGGCAGGCCCCTGGGCCCTGGCCTCTAATAGATCCAAGTTTAAATCCTGCTCCACCACAAGCCAGCCAGCTGAGCTTGGGGGAAATGAATGAACTTTCCAGAGCTTCAGTGCTACATCTGTAAGATGGAGACAATCCAGATACTCACCTCCCAGGGCTGTTTTCGGACACATCAGAAGGAACTGGTAAAGCCCAGGAAGGGGACGCCCAGCACGGGCTATTGTCACCCCACTGTGGGGGCTGGGATTTGACAATGTGTGGACAAGGGGAGCCTTGGTCTGTGTGGGACGCAGGGTGCTGGCCGTGAGGGAGTCCCCTCACGGTCCCAGGTATGGGTCTGCACCTTCTCAGGAAGCAGGGGTGTGCGTTCTAACCCAGGTTCCCAGCCCCTACCCCATCCCACAGTCCCACAGTGATATGAGCCATGGAGGGAGAGGGAAGGAAGCTGTGGCCGCTGTCTTCTCCCTCTCCTTCTCTGATTTGGGTGGGCAACACCCAGGGATGGCTGCCAGGGAGTTTGAGGACACTGAGGCCACAGCGAGACCATCACTTACCAGGGTCCTCCTCAGTTAGGCCGCCATTGCCGAGTGGCCGCGCTGGTTCCCATCTCCCTGGCTGACCCATCCACAGTGTTGTCAAGTACGGCCCAGAGCCCCGGCAGCGGGTATTTATTTTATTTTATTTTTTAAAAAATTTTATTTATTTTTAGAGCTACGGGAAGGGAGGGAGAGAAACATCAGTGTGTGGTTGCCTCTTGCACATCTGCTACCAGGGTGGGAGGACCTGGCCCAAAACCCAGGCATGTGCCTTGACTGGGAATTGAACCAGCGACCTTTGAGTTCACAGGCTGGCACTCAGTCCACTGAGCCATACCAGCCAAGGTGAGGTGGGGGAGGGTTAAAAGGCCCTAAACTAGGGTCTGCCCCCCTGAAGCTTCCTTGTATGCTTTTCTCCCCAAGATTTTAATCAGCCCGCCTAGGGGGCTACGGCGGCCATATTGGAGAGGCTGTGGACCTTCGGCAAGTCCCTCTCCTGCCGTCTGCTCCCTGATTTGTAAAATGGGGTCATGGCGGCTGCCCCTTGGGGAGATGGTGACAGGTGAATGGGCTCACAGAGGGAAAGGGCTTAGAGCCTGTCCTTACCATCTCGGATATGACCCCACTCCCCAGGGAAGCCCACGGGGAGACGTCCAAGCAGGAAGGTGACCATTCTGTGCACCAGCTGCCTTGTTTCTCCAGCTCCAGGTTAGGCTCCACCAGGGTGAGGCCCAGGCCTTTCTTGTTCACTAACGGATACTCAGCGCCCAGCACAGGGCCTGGCCCGCGGGGTACTCCAGAAATACTTGTGAAGCAAAGAAAGAATGAGTGGATACGGAAAAGGGGATCAGGAGAAGGAGCACAAATGGTGTAATACATCCAACGGGTGTCCAAACCGTGCCCCACGAAGTCCCCTGCTGCATGGGGCCCATGTGCCAGGGTCTCGTCCGCTCCCTGCACCCCTGTGACCGCCCCCCCTCAGCCTGCCCCATGAACGCCGGTGTTCTCTCCTTCCCCCGTCGGTCCCCAGCTCCGCACAGAGCACTCTGCAGGTGATGAGAGCTGGGCTGACGTCAGTGGGTGATGCCAATGGTTTCCCAAAGTGGCCGTCTCCATGTCTGCTCCCGCCAGCAAGGGATGAGATCCCCGTTGTCCCACATCCTCCTCAGCACTTGGCGGCTTTAACTCGCCCTTCCACTTTTCTTACAAGGCAATTTTGCAAAGGCATGATGTTCTTGCTCTGTTTTCCTAATACCCACGACAGCGAAGGCATAGATATGAAAAGGAAATGATCCTTTCAAACAGCACCACGAATCAGGTGGAATGGCTCCGCCGGCACACCTGCCCCATTGGAGACCTGTTTCTACCCAAGCTGTGCCTTCCCCTCTTAATCCTCAGAGTCCCTCAGGGTCTCCCAGGGCCTCTGAGCCCTTTGCCTGAAACTCCTTTCCCATTTTCTATCTTGAACCTAGAACACAGCTCAACTCTCACTCTTCCAGGAAGCCTTCCCTGATTTCACGCCACTGACTATCTCAGCTGGATTTGTTACAAGGCCCTGCTCTGTTCCTTCATGGTCCCCTGCTTCTCTGCATGTTCTGAACTCCTTTTGCCCTGGGGATCTGATTTTAAGTAAGTTCCCAAGGCTGCTATGGCAGGAAACAGGTCTTCACCCCAGCACGACTGGGGCTGGCCAGGAAGAGAATGGTTTCCAGGGCAGGGGTGGGGTGGGGGGGACTCTTCTCACATCCTTAGCATTGAGTGGAAATGGCTTTGGGTGCATGTGGGAAATATGACTGGTATGCAGGCTTGAGGCTGCCTCCCAACCCCCACCTCCTGTCTCAGCTTACACAGGCCCAGCTCTGGGGAGCAGGGCTGGACCCCACATTCCTCAACAGACCTCTGAGGGGCAAAAATCCATCTTGTCACAGAAAAATGTCCACGTTGCTTAGAACATTGTTTCTACCTTGTTCTGACGTAATGAACCCCATGTTGCTTCTACAGAGGCCACAGGATGACGGCTGGGAACAAGGTGGAAGAAAGAGGCTTTAAGACCACCCCCCACACTGTGGGGTCAGCTTGGCCCCCACGATGCTCGCTCAATGAGGGGCTTTGGGCAAATCAAACATTAGCAAGAAGGGTCCCTACCAGGAGCATCTCCAGGCCCCGGGCATGCGTTTGAGTATTGGGCTGGAAACGCACCACATTTTCCCTCGTTAATCCCCACAGAGGAACCCTGGGACGGCAGTGATCCCAGGCTCCCCTCAGGAAACTGAGGCACAGAGCAGTTACCACAGCTGCCTGGTCAGCAGGCTGCAGAAGAGACAGGGCCGCTGAGCTTGGAAGCTGAGTTCCTTCTCGCCTGCTCTCCAAACAAATGGCGACGACAGAGCGCTGTTAAAGACCACAGTGTGCGCGCACCTGGGGAGGGGCGAGGGGAGCTCTGGTCTAGAGGAGCTGTGTGGTCCCCTCAGGAACCTGAAAGAACCAGCCCGCCCGCCCCCACCACAAACGCACCAGGCTCACGGCCCCTCAGGGCGCCCTCTCTCACAGATCACTCCATGCAGGCCTGTCCTCCGAGGCAGGTCCTCTTCCAGGTGTCACGGGCAGCTCCGGGCGTTAGGGCTGCTGGTCACACCAGTCACTACCAGGGCCCTGCCCCTGGGCATCCATGTGCTGTCAGGGGGCCCGCCCAACGTGCTTTATCAGAGAACCTGGGCCCCTGGTGTGCCTTCCACAAAAGGGGTGTCATTTTACCCCAGCCCCAGTGTCTGCGTCTGTGAAGATGTGGGTGGGGGGCAGAACCATCTGCCTCACTGACCTCTGGGAGTGGAGGGCTCACAGGCAGGGGAAAACCCTCTGCAGCCTGTAGAGTGATCTGTGAAAGGGGGCAGTCCAGGTGTTATTCTCACCCCTGGAAGCCCCACATTTGCCCCCTTGTTTCACCTGGTGCCAGGAGTTTTCCCGGGAGTCCAGCCATGGCTCCTCATTGAACTTAAGGAAGGACAAAGTTATGGGTGTCCTAAAAGAGTATTCGAAACACAGTCAACTGGGGAAATATGTAACTAGTTCAGAGGATGCCTGCCCCACCTTTTGTCATCCCGAATACTTCCTAGGTGGCTGAGTGATGGCTGGGACTCTGAGCCACTGGGGCCTGGGGTGCCCTGTGTCCACTCAGCCGCAAACAGCAGGGCCAACTTCTCAGTTCGGCATTCTTGGCACAAAGCCTAGTGCCCAGGGTTCTCACGGGGGCCCATGAAAATGGTCCAGCTTTCATTTCTTTCTTTTTTTAAATCCTCACTCGAGGATATGCTTATTTATTTGAGAGAGAGAGAGAGAGAAACATCAATCAATTTATTCCCATGTGCGCCCAGACCAGGTCTCCAAGTCACAGCCTAGGTATGTGCCCTGACTGGGAACTGAACCTGCAACCTTTTGGTGTACGAGACAACTCTCCAACCAACTGAGCCACCTGGCCAGGGCCAGCTTTCATTTCTTTTAAAATCAGAAGGAAAAAAATGAATACACTAATTATGAATATGTAATAATGAATCCAGCCTCGATCACGTTCATCATTATACCAATGTAGCCATGAGACCTAATTTTCATTTCATTTCTTTATTTGCTTCATGGAGGAAGGGGCACCCGAGACTCATAGCACTCCCTAGCAAAGGGCAGGACCCAGGGAGCAAGGCACATTTTTTTTTCTTTGTTCGGGGCCACTCAGCAAATACTAGTAGATTGCAAAAACGCCACCAGTCTTCGCAGCCCTTCTCACGGGAGAGGCAGAGTCTGCTCATCCAGCCCTTGAATCGCACTTCGCTTCGGACAATCGACGTGGCGGAAGTGACGCTGGATGAATTCTGAGCCCAGGACTCCAGAGGTCTGGCAGCTTCCACTCTCCTGCTTTCAGAACCTTGGGGCTGCCTCGTGAATTATCCTGAGCCATCCTGATGGAGGATGAGGGCTGCCCTGGCAGCAGCCAGCCAATCCTATGAATCAGAGCTGCCCAGCTGACCACGCACACGGAGCATGACCAGCTGGGCTGGGCAGAAGAGCAGCCCTGCTGAGCCAAGCTCAAACTGCTGACTCACGGAATCCTCAGCAACGTAAATACTTGTTGTTTTAAGTCACTCTGTTCTGGGGTGGTTTGTCATGCAGCAAAAGCCTGGCTGACGGGGCCTCTGCCCTGAGGAAGGCCTTGTGAACGAGGAGGCCCGGCTGCCTCCCCATCTTCTGAACCAGGCCTGAGTAATCAGTGATCAGGCCTGGTCAGTGCTGCGGGACGGAAGTGTGACGCGAACCGCAGATGGCAGCACGTGTGTGGCTTCGGGCTGTCTGGGAGCCACTCACGGCGCTGAAAAGTTCAAAGAAGCTGGGGAGATTTGTTTGATCGTTTATTACTTATTTTCTTTTATTTTTAAATTACGTTGATCTATATGTATTCAAGTGAACAGTAGCCCCTCAAATAGTGTGGCAGAGGCAGGTTATAAGACAGAAGGGAGGTGAATTTTAATAATATATTTCATTCAACCCAACATACTCAAAATATCAACATTGCGATGCCTAATCAGGATAAAAATGACTGGTGAGATATTTTACCCTCTTTCATGTATCCTAAGTCTTCGAAACCCACTGCGTGTGGTACGGCTTAGTCCCACTCCGCTGGGACCAGCCACATTTCGGGAAGAGCTCTGGGAAGTGGCATCCGCCACCCGGCCGAGCCATCCCCTCCCTCTCTCTCGGGCTCTACCCTGAGCTGTGCTGCCCTTGATGTCTGCTTTCTCTGCCCACAAAGGGGGCCCAGACTCGCTCAAGTTCCCCGACGCCCACCAAGTGGCAGCACCTGCGTGGGAACCCGCTTGCCTCCCTCCTCTGATCCCTGCAGCCGCTCACAGGTGGGTCCCGCCCTGTGGGAGCAGGCTGGCAGAGCGGGGACAGCATCCGTGAACCTGGAATCATTCCTTAACACTGTCTCATCGTCCTCACCTCACCTCGGGCACTTCTCTGCCCCACAGACCCACGGGCTCCATCACACCTGTTTCTCAACACTGACCGGCACCTGCCTCCTTTTCCCAAGCCCCCTCTGCTGTCCGCAGAAGCGATTTCAAACTTCTCTTGGGGCCCCTGGGCTTGGGGACCGACGCTGCCCAGTCCCGCTCCTGCACTGTCTCCCTCAGGTCTGGCACAGGGCAGTGCATTCCTGAGTGCTGAGCTGGGGCCCTCCTGCTCCGGAAAGGGACACCTCCTTTTCCCGAGAGCTGCCCCTACCCAGGAACTGCTCCCTCTCCCGGCCTTTCTGTCCCACGGTTACTCACACTTATTCATGTGCAGGGAGAACAACAATGGTCCACAATCAACCTAGTGTTTCCAGAGGGAGATGGCAAAGGGCCTCTCTGAGTCACTCTCGGGGCAGTTCCAGGAGAAGGCTTGGCCTCCCGTCGCCCCTCCAGGGGAAGTGGACATGTGCAGCTCAGACCCCACTTCCTGACTCTAAGCAACAGGGAGGGGTCACCATCAGGGCGGAAAGCCAGCCGGAGGGACACTGATGCCATAGGGCAAGTCCTAAGTCTGTTCAGCTTCACTGCTCTGAGATCGCTCAGGAGAGAGAGAGCAGTGAGCCCACCTTCCTGGGCCTGGGGAGGTCTGAGCGCCCGCATGCCCACAGAGGGCCTGCTGCTCACGGGGGCTCAGGACAGGGAGGCTCTGCTGACGATGATGAAGATGGTGATGATGATGATGATGATGACAGTGACCAGGAGAAGCCATCTGCAGATGTGGGGTGTTGCCAGATGGTCCAGGGACCCTGGGAATGCCTCCCCCCAAACCTGGCTACTTCCCAAGTTCAGGGCACACAGGGGGAATAGTGGCTGTTCCAGGGGAGTGACAGGCCTCCCTGGCACTGCCCTGGGTGGGGATGAGCCCGCCTGGGGGATGTGAACCAGCCAGGTGAAAGGATACCACGAGCTGGTCAGAGGTTACAGGGAAAGGGGCCCTTCCTTGCAGAAAGTGCCGCTCCAGCCCCCAGGGACCAGGCGTGGGACAGCCCCCTCCACCATCTGCCCAGGCTGACCATGATCTCCCCCAAATCTCGCTGACGCACCCACGCTGGTCCTGCTAGTGTCGCTTATTGTTCGGGGGACACCATCCCTGGAGCGATGACAACTGAACCTCCCGCAGAATGGGTGTTTTGGGCGAGGGTGAGAGATCCTTAGTCTGCTTCTGGGTTCTCTGCTCCTGACAGCGGGCTCAGGGTGCTGAGAAGGGAAGAGAGGTTGGCAAAAAGTGGGCCAGGGGCCTTGGTGAGCAGGTCAATTAAAAATGTTTACTTAAAAAATGTTTATTGAAAACTTATGTCTGTTTCTCATTTCCTCGTTTGGACAACTCCGCCCTAAGCCCATTGTGCCGAGGAGAAAACTGAGGCTTGGAATTATGACTCTGCATCAGCAGCGGAATGGGGGCTGACCTCTGGTGCCTCCTACTCTAATGTTGGTGGCAAAATTGAGCTCTAGCATAAATCTCAAGGGAATGATAGGGAAAAAACAAAAAACAAAACCCCAGACTAAAAATCGCTGATATTCACTGCAAAAGTCCCGTTGGAGTCCTGGTAAATTTCAGGCTGTCCTGACTCTGGGCTTTCACTGTGCTGTCCTCCACCTGGAACTCCCTCCCAAGCCTTGGGAGTCCTGCTTCGCCTCTGAGCTTGCCCTTCGCTGCCCCCTCCTCCTGCAAGCAGCCTCTGGAAGGAGCGGCAGGCCGAATCATCGGGACTGGGAAACTCTCTTTCCCAGCAGAAAGTTGGGAAGGTGCCGGGAGGTCTCTGAGTCCTTGGGCTCCACAGCTGTCCCCTGGCCCCTGACTGAGTGCCACTTAAAGGCCTGGACTGTCCCCTCATCGTCCTCCCAGTCCACATTGTCAGTAGGCACTGCCAAAATAGCAACAATGCTTGCTCCGTTTTGGATTTCTTCTTATGTGAGAAAGTAAGCCCCTATTGATTATAAGGCTATAATTTCAGTTACTTACAAAGAACTCGCCAACATGTGGCAAGTTGTCAGGCCTCTGAGGCAGCCGGGAAAGGACTGCAAATAGCCAAGAATTAAGAAGACAGGAAAGATGTGTGATGGGGGAAACCTGAGACCTGGGTCGCCGTGCTGTTCTGTTTCCTCTTCTGAACCTTGACCTGCCCTCAGCAACAGCATCCAGAGAACATGCTTCTGGAGGAGGGAGCTTGGCAAGGACCGGATGAGGGCTGCCTGCACAGGCACTTGGTCCCACCTCACTGGGGAGACTGGAGCTCTCGTCCCTGTGCCGTATTTTCTACGCAGAGAAGTGACGTGTGGCAGTTATGAAACTCTGAGGCCCATGTGCATTTACATTTTTGCCCTTTCGTTACGCTGGCCAGGAAGACTTGCCGCTTGAGGTAGCTCTCCCGAGGGAACTGGTGCTGGGAATGAGGAGTGGCTGGAAGGAAGTAGCACTTGACTCATAGGGAAGAGGCCATAGACCACAGGTGAAGGTCAGGTAGTTGTTTCAGGCTGGCCTGAGTCCCCTCCTTTTTCCTCCTTTCTAGAAGGTTCCAGTTCAATCTGTGGAGAATGCCCCTGCACTTCCTCCCAAATGCACACACACACACACACACCAAGAATGTGCTATCTTCTTTAATCTCCAAAAGCTCTTTTATTCCTTCATTTTGCAGATAATAACAGCTAATATTTATTGCCTGCTTGCCATACCCAGGCTCTGTGCTAAAAGCCTTACTTGCATTAGCTAAGAAAATCCTCACAGCAAGCCACAGAGAGGTTAAGTGACTTGTCCAAAGTCACACAGGCTGTATGTAAGCAGTGCAGCCAGGATTCAAAGCCAGGCGCTCCGACTACAGAGCTCAGCCTGGCCACCGCACCCACAGCTCACTGCCCAGGAGGGAGGGGAGGCGCATGGGTTGAGTGACTCGCCTGAAGTGCACGCGGATCAATCTGGCTACAGATTGGATCAATCTGGCTACAGATTCTTTTTTTTTTTTTCTGATCTCTCTCTGACTGTGGAGACATGAGCACCAGACCAGGAGTGTGGAAGTCTGATGTCAGCCTCATTTCTGCAGTTTACTCATTCGGTGACCTTGGGCAAATCAACCGTTCTCATCTGTAAACTGAGACTCCGGTTGGCCCCGCCCACCTGAGAGGGCTTTGTTGATCGAATGCGATTGGGGGCATGGGAGAGTTAGATGCGCTTCGGGGTTGGCGGTGGTGTGTCTGTTGTTTTTCCAGCGCCGCAGCCCTAGGGCAACCGTTCCCCTGGACCAGCGTTTGACCTGCAGGGCCCTGTTCTGGTGGCTGGGTAAGTTTGGGGTTTCCTGCTGCTGTTCAAAATTACCACCCTCCACAAAATGCTCAGGGATGCGAGGGTTTTGCAATCAGTTATTGCATCAGGAAAGCTCTCTGAATAGCCCCATTCTACCCTTTTCCCCGCCCAGGTGCTGGCTCAGCCAACGGGAGGATGGGCGCTGGGGGGAAGGATACAGATACTTCCTCTCCCACGGCCCAGACAGTGCCTGTGGCAGGAGCAGCTGCTGTGGATCTATCCCAAACACCCCCAGGAAAGTGCTAGTCCTCAGGGGAGATATGAGGAGAACCTGAAAGCCATAGCCGGACCAGAGAGTAGGGTGGGGGGCATGCATGAATGGATCGGCCAGCAACCTCCAAGCCCACCCCAAGGAGCTCGCAGCTCTGCTGCGGATCAGCTGTCACGTGGGGCAGGTGGCACACCCTCTCTGGGCCTTGTGTCCCTCACCTGCAGGACGGGAGCCCTAGCCTACCCCTGTCTCACTGGGGGCCAGTGTGCACACGTACCCTCATGTTTAAAATCAAGCCCGCAGTAAGCACTCGGCATGATCATCATTATTATTACCCTGTGACTCTGTTTGGCCTGCTTACCCAAGAAACATCACGAAAAATCCACAGTTTCATTCACCAGGGCCATGCCACCGTGACCTCAAGATCGTTCCTCTGACCTCTGTGAACCTCATCTTTGCGAGGGGACTGCACCCACCGTGTCCATGGGCAGTGGTGTGAATTCTGTGAGAACATGGGTCTGGAGGACCCAGCCCAGAGCCTGGCTCAGTGGAAGTGCTCTTCAATGGGGGCCTTTATCATGACTCTTGCTTGGATGGGACCCTGAGGGAAGCGGAGCTTGGGGAACAGAGGAAGCGATTGTGCAGAGGTGAAGGGGGGAGGAAGCCTCCCCGGGGACGGGCAGTGAGAGTCCTGGCCCCCCTGGGCCTGGCCGAGTCCTGCATTCACTCTGTTCCCCAGGGTGGCATTCATCCTTGCAGCCTGCGAACAGCAAGGGGGGTTCCTTCCAGGATGGGGCATGCTTGGGATTTTCCCATGCTCGCTCTCTGCTTGCTCGCAGGTTCCCACCAGGAGCCCGTAACACATTTTTAACCCTCTCCTGCCCCATAAACAATTTATTTTCCTGCAAACATCTGGGATGCAGACTCTCAGATAATACGAGAACTGCCCGCCGTTGTCCCCAAAGGCAACCGGAGGTGCCTGTGAAGCAGCAGTGGCCTGGGCTGCCAGTGTGCGCCATTCCTCCCGGGGCCGTGCTCAGTGCGTTTGGGCAGGTGTTTCAGAACAGGCAACGGTGGGAGAGTTTACACCATGGAAATCGGCAAATATTACAACTTGAACTGATTTTAAAACATTTACTGGCACCCCACTACCCACCTTGAACTTGGAAATGAGAACGTCAGAGTTAAAGTAGGATTGGCCTTCAGGGGAGGAAACCAGGGTGTGAGAGAAAAGCTGGAGAAGCCCCCCAAACTCCCAGCAGGGTGAACTGGAGTAACTTCCGGACAGTGCTAGTAATTTGGGGAACTGGCACTAAACAATTGTTCTCATGTTGTTTGGAGAGAGATAGCAAGGGGGCTCAGGAAAAGGAAAGGGGAGCTGGCCGGGGGAGAAGCACCAAGCAGCACTGTGGGGTAAACGGCGCCCATGCCGCTGTCATTGTCACCGCCACCTGACTGCCCAGCAGCCGTCCTGTTGACCTCCTTCCCCACACCCCGCCTCTCACCCCCACAAAGCCGTGCGCCACACTGAGTGTACCCCTGGAGTGGGGCTGATCGGTCTAGTCTGAATGCCAGCTGCATTGGTCAGCTCGGCCACCATGACAAATGCCACACACCGGGCCAGGCCACTTCAACAACAGGAACTTGTTCTGCCACAGTCTGGAGGCTGATGTGTGCATGTCTTCCCAGTCTGGTGACTCCTGGGGGCACTTCCGATCAAATCCAAGGTCAAGGTGCAGGCCAGTTTGGCTTCTTCTGAGACTTCTCTCCTTGGCCTGCGGGTGGCCACCACATCGTCACCCGGTCCTCCCTTGGAAGGTCTGTTACCTGTGTCCTAATCTCTGACAAAGACACCAGTCAGAGCGGATTAGGGCTCGCCCACGCGACCTCATTTTTAACTTCATCACCTCTTTAAAGGACCTACCTCCAGACACAGCCTAGGCAGAGTGACTGTTTTCATTGATCTGCTGATAGATTCCTCCGTGCCTGCCTGCTGACTGTTGTAATTCTCACTGTGTATCAAATCGCAGGAACCAGTTCAAGTGCAATCTGCCACTGACTTGTCTCCAGGTTCCACGAGGACAATGTCAGGTTCCAGAGCCTGGTCCACAGGGGGCCTTCTGATGCACTTGACCTCTCCTGCCGGTGTGTCCCTCATCCGGTGTCTGTCACTCTGCTCCTGCTACAGGCCTTTCTCCCTCTCCATGGAGCTCACTGAGGACAGGACTGCTCTCTGCTTCTTGTGTCCCACACGGTGCTTGGTACACAGTAGGAGCTCAATAAATATGCACTGACTGACGAATGACTCTGGCCAAGGACAAAGATTCCTTCCAGGGTCCCAGTTCAGGTTCATGCTGCTGTACAAAACAGGAGCATTCCCCAAAGGTCTTAACGCAAGTTTCGGTACACTGACCCGTGTTTTACATGAGCTAGGTAAGCCCTCCCTCAGACCCTCAGGTGGGGCTGCAGGTGGTCTCACCCCACAGGTTAAGCCCAGACACTTAGTCTTCAGTTTCCTAAAGAGGAGGAGTGAAGAGAGAGAGGGAGAGAGGGAGTGAGCAGGAGCAAGCCTGGGAAGGAGGCAGAGAAGGAGTGATGGAAGTGACTGAGGTGGGCCAGCCTCGGGTTCGAATCCTGACTCCCAGTCTTTCAAGCTGTGTGACTGGGCAAATTACGTAGCTTCTCTGGGTCTCCCTTTCCTCAGCCTGCAAACGGAGAAGATAATATCGATCTGTAGGGCTGCCGTGAGGGTAAATGAGATAAAGTATGCAAAGCACAGTGAGTGACAGAGAGCAGGTGGTCGGCAGAGGCGGGTTCTCTTCCCAGCAAAGGAAAATCACCTGTGACCAGACATTCTCCTGGGAAGGAGGCTGCCTGAATCCACAGGCTGTGTGGACCCCGACCTCAGAGTTTCGTCAGCCAGGCTGGTGTAAAGTGAGTTATGAAGTCTACAAACCCCTGGGCAGCAGCTCCTGCTGGACCTGCAGCGCCAGCTCCTGGGACCAGAGGAGCAAAGCCCTCCATGCCCGAGCAGGGAGACCGGAGCCATGTGGGGAGCCATGTGGGGAGCCATGTGGGGAGCTGTGGCCTACGTGACCTCTCTGTCGCGCCCCTGAGACAGCCGCCCACTCCCTCTGCAGTTCCCAGGAAGGGACACATGGAGGCATGCCACAGACAATTGGTGGCCCGACGTGACTTGTCCCCAGCCCATTTAACCTCAGTCCACAGTCTTCCCAGAAATAAGGGAGAAGAGCCACAAGTCCAGAGTTTTTTCACTTTTTGGGTTTTGTTTTTTAATGGAAATCCCAGAAACCAAAGAGTCCCTTGAATGGGGCCAGGCTTCCTTTGAGAATGAGGGGAGGTGTGCTGGCTGGCTGCCACTGCAGCCCGGTGCACGGTGAGCCGCGAAAATGGCATGTTTGAAGAGGCAAGATGGATTCATTCCAAATAGCCTGAGGACTTCAGGCCAGCTCGAGGTTGGGTGGGGACTTCTTTTTAATGAGAAAAGGGAAAAGGCAGCCTGTAGGGTGTGTGTGTGTGTGTGTGTGTGTGTGTGTGTGTGAATCTTTCTATTTATCTATCTATCTATCTATCTACCTATCTATCTTTAAATGAATGCTTATGTGTCAAGATGACTCGCTGATGAGGCAGAGCTGGTAAGGGCTGAGGAGAGGGGCCTACCCAAATCCTAAAAGAAACTAAGGGAGATTACAGGGCAATTATATGAGTGGTTAGAAAATGCCTTCTTCAGGTCCATCCATGCTATTGCAAAAGGTGAGATTTCCTTCTTTTTTTTTTTTTTTTTTTTTGATGGCAGAGTAGCTGTTCCACTGTGTAAATGAACCACAGCTTTTTATCTGCTCATCTATGGATGGGCACTTGGGCTGCTTCCAGGTCTTGGTGATTGTGAATAGCAGTGCGATGAACATAGGGGTGCTTATGTTCTTTTGAATCAGTGTTTTGGTCTTTTTGGGGGGCCATATTCCCAGAAGTGGAATTGCTGGGTTATAAGGCAATTACATGTTCAATGCTTGAGGTATCTCCATACTGCTTTCCACAGTGGCTATACCAATGTCACTCCAATAAATTTAATAAAAGTTTTTTTAAAAGAAATTAATTGAAAAGAAAAGAAAGGAAAAGCCTTCTGTTCTGTTGGTTCTGCCCACACTGACCCCGGCAGAACAGAAGAAGGAGTCTCTGGTCGGCAGGCCCCTCGGCATGTGCCCTGGCAAACTCCGGCTTGTACTCTGCTGGCCAAGCCCTCTGCCCCGGTGTGGGGTGGGACTGTCCAGAGGATGGGGAACACTTTTTAGATTAGCATCTAAAGCTGTCCTATGGGCTGGCGAGGCCCTGCCTGTCAGAGCTCTTCATTTATCCAGAACAGTTCCAGAATGTTCCAGTCATCTATTGCTATGTAAAAAATCACCCCAAAACATAGGGGCAAACAATCCTGTGGGTCAGGAATTCAGAAGGGCCCGGTGGGGATGGCTCTCGTCTGCACCGTGATATATGGGGGGACACGGACGGCTTCCTCGCTCTCCCTTCTGGGACCGGGGCTGGGACAAATGCGGACAGGCTCTGCTGGGTCTGTCACCAGGAGGCCTACCTGTGGCCTCTCCAGCACTGTGTCCTCAGGGTAAATGAAGTTCTGACCTGGCCGCGCAGGAGCTGTGTGGTCTTTTGTGACCCAACCTTGGACGTCTCCGATCAGCGTTTTCATTGTAGAGCCTGTGTGGATCCAAGAGACTCTGCCTCTTGGCAGGAAACATGGCAAAGAAGTTGCAGCTATACCAGGTCTGTCTGGAAAAAGTGCAGTCATTGTTAGTATAATGAGAGTGGATTGTGTGACATCGATGTAACCCGGCAGCCAAGGAGAATGGAGTGGAGTGCACATGCATGAACACTGATGACCTCACTGTACTAGTCAGTGGGGGCGGTAGAGGCCGTTGAGTGAGCATGTGTACTGTGTGGCCATTGCATTCTAAATGACTGAGTGAGCAGAGCAATGATTCTGCATCAAATTTTGTGTTAAGCCTGAACATTCCTCCGCAGAAACTATTTGGATGATTCAGAAGGCCGTGGCTATGGGCAACTGGTGATTGGCAGCTTCATCACGACAACGCGCCCACTCATGCATCACGTCTCATGCAGAACTTTTTGGTGAAACATCAAATCACCCAGGTGACTCAGCACCCCCCACAGCCCAGATTCGGTGCTCTGTGACTTCTGGCTTTTCCCAAAACTAAAATCACCTTTGAAAAGGAAGAGATTTCAGACTGTTGCTGAGATCAGGAAAATATGATGGGACAGCTGAAAGTGATTGGGAGAACTGTGTGAGGTCCCAAAGTGCCTACTTTGAAGGGGACTGAGGTGCCATTGCCCTATGTACACTGTTTCTTGGATCCTGTACCTTCTTCAGTAAAGGTCTCTATTTTTTGTAGTGCATGGCTGGATGCCCTCTGGACAGACCTCCTCGTTTTAAAACGGCCACAGTGATTAATCTTCTGGACAGGACTGGCAGGAAAAGAGAGGGGCAGCCCTTATACCTGGACCACCTGCTCCCTCCAGGTTGGGGGCTCCTGTTCCAGGCTGAGGACCCCTCTCTTTTGTGCCACCCAAGGAGTCTCATAGGAAGAGAGGGTATCAGGGGCACTTCTGAAGGCCAACTCAAAGAGCTCCAGGAGCCAGGCTGCTAATGCAAGTGTAAGGTGGCAGGCATGCGACAATTGGGAGCGGTGGGGACTGTGGTGAGCCAGAAAGAGCTTGCCTCCCTCCCCAAGGAGCCAGCATCACTGCAGTGACCTAACAAAACCTGGCTGCAGACTGGATTTGGCCTGTTTTGTGACTCCTGTCTTGTGACTCCTGGTGTTAACTAACTGAATCATGTCATCCCTGGCTGGTGCTGATGTAGCTCCGTTGGCTGGAGCATCATCTTGTAAACTGAGTAAACCTGCACATGCTTGGGTCAGCATGCAAGAAGTAACCAACTGATGTTTCTCTCCTTCTCTCTCTCCCTCCTTTCCCCTCTTTTAAAATCAGTAAGCATGTCCTTGGGTGAGAATTAAAAAAAAAATCATGTCAGAGATGGCTCACCGAGGCCAGTAATTTTCACACCTTTTTTCCTCTAAAGCCGTGGAAGCCTGTTTGAAACAAGTTCTTACAGAGACGCTTCATGTAGAACATTGGATAAAAACTGGAATGGTTAACGCAAGATCCCACATCGACTCCCTGTTCTCCTCTCAAGGTGCTGCCATGAAGCCCCAGGGATCCAAGGAACACAGTTTGAAAAACCACAGTTTAACATCTTCATGCAAAAAAAAAAGGGAAAAAATGGAAACCCGAAGAGCGAAAGCGACCTACCCAAACCCACCCTGGGAACAAATAAATGGCGGAAGCAGGCATTGAGCCCAGGTCTTTTTTGAAAACCTGTGCCTTTTCCATTGGTGGTGGATGGAACACCTCAGACGTGTACAGAGCTTTACGCACTCAACAAAGTGTTTTCACATATATGGCATTTTTTTTAAGGTAAGAGGCAGCAATGTGTATGTGGAGAGGTGGGAGAGCATTGCACTGAAGCTTCCGGGAATTCTTCACGGGGATCAGCACACCCCTCGAACCTGGGCAGTCCAGCCCTGCCCCACCCTCTTCTAGCCACATCCTTCCCAGCATGGCCAAAGGCGTGCCCTGTGCCTGTCCATCTGGTCCAAGTTCCAGGTACCCAAGACCTGGAACTCCCTGCCCCAGTGCCAAGAACCTGCTTCTGCAACCCAGTGGTCGATCTCCCCGGGGTGGCCTGCTGGCCCTGCGGTGTGCTCCTAGAAGCCTGCGGGTGACCGAGGGAGAGCCACGGCGGCACTGTGAATGTGGACGCAGTCGGGAGATGTGGGCTGGGATGTCTGGGCCATGCCCTGCAGGCCCTACGAGGGGACGGCTAAAACCGGGGCGGGAGGGAGAACAGGAATCAGGTCGCACTCTTGTCCAGAGCTTGGGGTGAGGGTGGGGGACAGGGGGCTTGCAAGGATCCAAGGCTTCCTGTGTGTGTGCTTAAAATAAAGTAAGAGACACGTCAGAATAGAATTTCTCTTCGTTGGCAGATTGGATGTAGACAGAGCACGGTTTGGGGTCAGCCTTGACCAGGGCTCCGATCCTGACTTTGCCACCTGCCAGCTGTGTGATCTTAGACAAGCGAATCAACCTCTTTGCCTTTTGGGGAACCTGTCAAAGGAATTTGTGAGCCACTTTGAACATTAAACCAGAGAATAGGCAAGGGCCCAGCATACGGAAGGAACTTGGTAAATGTCCATTTCTTCCCCAGTTTAGGGGTCCTTGTCTTAAACACTGATATCGTCCTTCTTAGATATGTCCCAGTTCTTTTACGGTGGTGGCTCATTCTTTTAGAATTTGGGGTCAGGGAGCACAAGATACACCATGTGAAGGCCTGTGACTGTGAAGGAGGGAGACGGAAACTGGGAGCCCAGGTTGCTCCCTGGTTGAGAATTCCCCAGCATTTTAGAAGGGAAAACACTCAGAACTTTCCTAATAGTGCCGCCAGACACCTACCTGGGCGTGGATGAAAATGAATCAAGCCCGAGCTCATCCGTAGCCCAACCTTATCCAGAAAAATCAATACAGGTTTCCCCACGTTACGCAATATGTAATTTCCTGAAAAGTTGGAGATAAATCAATGTTTTCCCCAGTTCAACCCGTAGCGAGCATCAGGTATGAGCTCAGCACGATGCTGAGGCTACAAAGGACACACACGCACACATGCGCACAATTAGCCGTGACTGTTGCTTCTTAGCAAGCCACAGCATAAATGCACCAAAGGAGCTTGCTAATGGCACCATGTGGTCAACTCTTTTATAAAGCAAAGAACCCTTTTAGTCCTTTTAACACAGGAAGAATTACTTTCTGATTAATATCGTATGTACTCACATATTTGTATTTCTCAACTTAGATTTTCAGAGTAAAGGTCTTTTTCAGTTCGGCATATGGCAAGCCGGTCATGAATATCTGCTGACTAAATGAACGAGCCCCAAACCAAGGCCTGCCCACAGCAGACGTGTAAGGGGAAATAACTCAAAAATACCTTCACGTTTCTGTACCTATTGGCTTCCACGAGAACCAGGACTTTATCGTGTCCATTTCACAGGCAAGATGACTAAGGCCCACAGAGAGCGAAGGGTTGCTTCAAATCAGTATCTGAAAAGTGTGATGGAAGTTCAGTCCAGACTTTGCCCGCCGGGGAAGTCCCAGCAATGAAATCAAGACAATTTTATCTCACTTGCCCCCTTGGCTGACCTGATCTCAGGCTCTGCCTAAGAGTACTGGTCCATCCTTCCAGACATCCCAGCTGGAGGCCCCCAAACCTGAAGCCCCATCTTTCCCCAAGAACTCACATCCTATTACCTTCCAGAGCTGGACATTCAACTCTGAAATCTGTGCCCTGCTGTCCGGTACCCCCTTCTCTTCTGCCCAATGCCTGTTCTTCCTCTCATCTCACCTCAGGCCCTCCCTGTGGGAACCCTCTGCCCTGAGCACATTTATTTGGTTGACACTTAGCAAACCCTTCCTTTATGATGAACACTGGGCTGGGGACTGGAGATACACCACAGAATGAGACACGGCCCCGCCCCCTGTGAGCACAGCTGAGTGCAAAGTGCTGTGAGAGAAGGAGGACTCAGCAGCACCTGGGAGGACATTTGAATCTGACTTCTGTGCTGGGGAAATCTGGGTGGTGTTTTGAAGGATGAACAGCAGTTCATCGGATTGGCAGGGGGAGGCGAGGGAATTCCAGGGGGAGGGAACAGCACAGGCGGAGGTGCAGAGGTGTGGACTGGCACGAAGTGTTTGGGGCCCTCCCAGGAGCTGGCAAGGGTAGGGTGGAGGAGAGGAGAAAGGTGAGGCTGGGAAGGGAAGTGGGGCCAGGGCCTCCCTTTCCACACTGAAGTCGTTGGATTTTATCTGAAGGTCCCTTGCAAGGTTTGAGACTAGGGCCTGATGGGTTCAAGTTCAAATTTTAGAAAAAGCGCTCTGATGGCTGTGTAGGGAATGGATTGAGGAGGTAAAAGACCTATTTTGTTTCGTGCACTGTCGTATCTCCAGCATCCGGCAGAGGCACTGGCAGGCGATGTGCTGAGGGTATGCTGAAGGGATGACAGTGACCCAGTTAGGAGCTCACTGCAGACATCCAGAGGGTCCCAAACTAGGATCACAAGAGTGGAGAGGCGTGGATGGACAGGAGAAAGGTGCAGGTTTGTATCAGTCAGGAAAACGGAGCCCAGACCAGGAAGTTGGATGGGAAGCATTTAAAGTGCGCAACTCGGTACAAAGGTATTGCAAGAGAAGAAACAAAGCAGAACAAAACAACACGGTCCAGGGAGGCAATCCAGAAATGAACAACATCAGGAAGCCACTGTCGCCCTAGAGCTGGAGGGACAAAAGTGATGTCACTTGATTCTGGAAGCCAGAGTGAGCCAGGACCATGAAGAGGAAGGGGTTCCATGGTGGGATCCCCCAGGAAGCTGACTCAGAGATAGAGATGAGCAAACCTCGAGGTTGTTAGGAAGTGTTCTGGGAAGGGAAGGAGCAGGATCGGGCAGAGAGAAAAGCTGGGCTGGAGGCGACCTCAGATCCCCCTGCACGGGCGGTCTGAAGCTGGGATACCCTTCAGAGTCGGCCCAAGTTGGGGCCCGACCTTTACAACCCCACAACCGTCAGTCATGGGATGCAGACCTCCCGGGAAGGCAGTGACCATGGACAAGGTAGCTCTTCTCAGTCCGGGCAATTTTCCAAAATAGCTCCCCAAAGGCACTCCAGCAGCTGGGGGGACTAAATCCTTCAGTTCTGGGGGGATGGGGAGAATCTCACAGCACATGGCAACAGCCATACAAAGGGGTCGTCTACTGGGGCTGGGGCCTCAGAGGAGGCACAGCCGGTGCCCGAAGCCGAGAGACAAAGGAAGAAGCAGCCACTACTCTCTCTTCCTCGCACTCTCCCATCTCCAGGGTCTCCCCCTGGGCAAGCTGGGCTGGAAGCCAGTGGGTAAGAAAACACGAGAGAAAGTTTTTATGAGGGGCAGCTCCCGGGAGCTGAGCAGGCGAAGGCAGGGACAGTTCTGACAGCAAACAGGTCTAAGATGCAGTCAGTGACCCACTGGCTGTGGGGGGCAGGAAAAAGGCGGGTTCCAGGGGAAATGACTGTCAGGGACTCTGGTGCCAGGGGGTCTGGGGTGGTGACGCCTCTGTCTCAGAAGAGGCAGGGAAGGAGGTGCACACCTTGGAGGAAGATGCTGACGAACCATGCCGAGTCTGGCGTCCCAGTGCCGCTGTGGAGCTGGCGGCTCAGTGAGCCCTAAAGACCGGCACAAAATGAAAGACCAAAAACCTCAGGTGGGCTCTCTCCCGGCCACAGGGCTAAGGGCAAACCCTCAGCATGGCTTTGGAGCCTTTTACACTTTCCCAAAGGGCTTTTTCAGGCTCTGCTCCCTGTGTCCCTTGCAGCCACCCAGGCCTCTTTGCATCAGCCCTGCCCTGGCCCACATCCCTCCCCACCCACCATTTGTACCCCGCCCTGGGCAACATCTCACCAACCACACATCCCCCAGGGCAAATGTTTTCTAGATGGAGTTCTCCCTAACTCCTGTTCTCCTTACAGGTCATAATCTCTCCTTTGAGTCCCCAACAGGTCACTTACTATAGATCTGACTACGGTGAGTAACTTAATCTTTGCAGGCTTCTTCTTCCATGAAATGGGGCAAAAAATAACCCCACAGCGAGGTCGTAACACTGAAGTTAAGTAATATGTGTAAAGTGCCCAACACATTATGGACCCCAGCTAATCTTAGTTACTAGCATTATTTTAATTTTTATCTCGTAATCCCCAGCGTCTGGGCCTTAGTAGACACTTGATTAGTGTTTGTTGAATGAATGGAGACAAAAGGATTTATCCTTGGGTCTCGACCAGGTTTTAGCCGAGGAGCAGGGACCCTCTGATAATAGTTCTCTGTGTTGGGTGTCCAAGGACTCCAAAATGATCTGTTTCTCTCATGAAAGAAAATGAGATTCTAAGGGCTTTTTTTTTTCCTTTCTTTTTTTTCATGGAGCTTTGGGCAGGGTCTGGCACACATTTCGTGCTCACCCAAAATCGCAGTGCAGGAATGCACGCACACGAGAGTGCAGGGTTGCCCCTGTGTAGCCAGTATCATTGCATGTGGCCAGAATGACTTCCACACCCCTACGCGACCACCAGGGAACCGCGACTGGCAACCGGGCCCCAAACCCTGTTGTGTTGGCTGGGGAGGGGGTAGGAATGCGGCGGCGGCCACGTGGGCCCCTTCCGCCTGCTCCCCACATCCTTTGTTTCCCACCGGCCGCGGCTCAGGAAGCTCTTTCTGCGAGTCACCGCGAAGGGGCGGCTGGGGAGCCTGGAGAAGCTATTTCCGTGCAATCCGGGCAGGCGGCAGGCGCGGGAGGGGCGTGGAGGTGGAGGCAGCGCAGAAGGCCCAGTGTTTGCTTTTATTTCATCCAACAGAAGGTTCTATTTGTGGAAGCGAACAGACGCTGGGGATTAGTACTGGGAGGGGGCAGGAAAAGGAAAAAAAAAGCCACATCCACTACCACGCACAGGTCTTCCCCGGAACTGCCGCGTGGGGGTGAATGACTGGTTCTGGAATTCGTCACCTTTCCTATCCTCCTTTCCTCTCGCTGCACCGGCCTCGGCGGCGCCCACGGTTCCAACCGTTGGTTCCTAGGCGCGGGGCGGTGGGGGGATCCCCGGGGCGAAAGGCTTCACAGCGGAGCAGCAGCTAACTGCGGGTGCACACAACCGCGGCGCGCGCGCCCGTAGACCTTTGTGCTAGGTGTGAATGGGGAGCGATCGCTTCCTCCCCGTGGCCCCGCCCCTCCCTGCCCGCCCACTTCCCGGGGACCCTGACGTCACGAGAACTTTCCTCCGCCCCCTTCTTCGGTTTGTGTAGCTGATCTCTCCGCCAGCCGGAGTGCGCGCGCCGCCTCCTGCCCAGCCCAGCCCAGCCCCGGAGGCGTGTGCGCGCTCTCAAGCCGGCCGGGACGCACCACCTGCGCCAGAGCGCGCGCCACCCAGAGCATCCCCAGCGCCCGGGCCACCCCCAGCGCCCCCGCGGACCCAGCTCCACCTCTGCTCCCCCCGCAGCCTCCCCCTCCGCTCCGGTGATTGCTCGCAGGCGGCAAGGCCCGAGTCGTCGTAGCCACCTCATTGCACAACCCGGCTTCCCAACTGTTTACACAGCCCGGCCTGTGAGTGTGTGTGTATACAGCGTGAGTCACCGGGAGGCGGAGGAGGTGGAGGAAAAGGAGAAGGAGGAGTGCACTGGCTGGGATCGGTTCGGCGCACACACTCACTCACACTCAGTCACTCTCTCCGAGTGCGTCTCGTTCGCTCACATACACGCCGGGAGCTCCGGAGCGCGTAGGATCCCTACCGCCACCGAAAAGTTGCTCCGGCTTTCGCTCCGGACTTCTTGCTTTGGGAAGCGCATTTGATTTGCGTTCTGCGGAGCCTGCGGGATCCTGTCCTCGCGGCTCGGGACCTCGGGAACGCCGGCCACCGCCGCTTCTGCTTCTGAGACTCTCGGCAGCCTCGACAACAATAGCGGCGGCCGCTCCCAGAGAAGCGCACGGAGCCGGTGCTAGCGAGAATCCGAAGACCCGAGCCGGCCTCCGCCCCCCGGACGCGCGGCCGACGTGGTCCCCGTGTGCCACCAGAGCGCTCAGGAGCTGGCGCTTGCTTTGCCCCCTGTGGGGGCCGAGCCTAGCTCTGTCTGCAAACTCCTCGAGGGCTGGAGTAAGTCGCGGCGCCCGCGCCGAGCCCTCAGCGTCAACCGCGCGGATCCCAGGACGTACAAAGCCGGGACCATCCCGTCCCGGGGCGGGATGCGGGTCGGTCCCGTGCGCTCTGCCATGAGCGGCGCCTCGCAGCCCCGCGGCCCGACCTTGCTGCTCCCGGCCTCCCGGGGCGCCCCGGCCAAACGCCTACTGGACGCGGACGACCCCGCGGCCGTGGCGGCCAAGTACCCGCGCCTCTCTGAGTGCTCCAACCCACCGGACTACCTCAGCCCCCCTGGTTCTCCCTGCAGTCCTCAGCCTCCTCCCGCCGCGCCGGGGTCTGGCGACGGCTCCGGGAGCTCGCCGGGGCCCAGCCGTATCGCTGACTACCTACTGCTGCCCCTGGCCGAGCGCGAGCATGTGTCCCGGGCGCTGTGCATCCACACGGGCCGCGAGCTGCGCTGCAAGGTAGGCGCCCGGGAGTTGGAGCGAGGGGGCTGGGGCGGGGGGGACGCGGTGGCAGGCCGTGGCGCTTGGGGTCTCACCCACCGGCGCCCGGAAGGTCGAAGGTGCCACCAACGCTTGAGTTTGGGGCATGGTGGATAAGTGACTTGAGCCGGGCGGGGCAGCTTCTGACCAGGCTCACCCTTTGGGGGGACTGAGGGGTTCCCCATGGACCGATACAATGGAGAGGGGTCGGCAGTCCAGAGGAAGTGCAATGTTCGGTTGCTTTCTCTCTACAGTATTTTCTTAGCGCCCAGTGCAGTGTGTGGCGTTCCATATAAGTTGTGGAATTGAAATGGATTCCTGGGCCATGCCATTCCCCTTCTCTCATTCTCCTCGCTCCCCCCGCTCTGTCCTGGAAGGACGCCCTGCAGCGGGGGCCTCCTTGGAGCTTCCAGCAGCAGGCAGCTCCCTTGCCCGGGTTTCAAGGCACCCGGGCTCAGCTGCCGGTGTCGGCTCGGGTCTTGGGGATTCCCGCTTGAACCCGCGCTGGGACGAGAACCCCGTTTTCCCTGGAGAGAAGAGAGAGAATTCTGAGGGGCCCTTCCAGCGGAGGAAGCGTGGGGTGGGGGTGGGGGGGCGCGGAATTTGCCCGGAGTAGAAATGTTGGAAAGCCCACACCGGCTAGGATTCCTTGCTTCCAGTCCTGTCTTTGTTTTCGGGCCAGCGATTTTTTTTTTTTCTTTTTAACATAAGGGATTCCATCCAGGAGATACAACTCCTAGAAACCGGATCCTCCGCGTGTTCCCGCGGCGCCCGTAGACGCAGACCGTTCCCACAGCTCACCCTTTGCGAACCTCACACCCCCGTCTCAGACACCCCTGAGAACCCTCTGGGCCTCTCCTTTTCACCCGAAGGATGGGGTCACCCCTGTTAAAGTCGCTCTAGGGTTTCCGCAACTCACCTGACCCCCCCCCCCACCCCGCCCCGGCCAACTTTCCTGGGCTTGTTGCTGCCACCTAGTGTCCGACCTGAATGAAATTTCAAGATCAAGCCCAGTTGAAAGCGGGGAAACATCTTTTCCTCTCGCCGGCCACGGGGTCCATGAGCTCTTTTGGGAAGAGTGTGTGTGTGCGGTGGGGTGCGTGGCGTGGGAGGGGGGCAGCAGAAAAGTTTCTCTAGCTGGTGCCAGAGCAGCCAGGCCTCAGAGGTGGGGTGGGTCTGGCCATTGTGCAACCCCTTCCAGTTCCTCTGAGCAGATAATAGCTGAATCCAGATGGTGACAGCCCGTGTGTCACCGTTTCCAGTTGAGTCCTAGGATATGAGTAACCAAACCAAACAAAAGGCTCTTAAAGAGACCAGCCAGCCTTTTGGAGGAGATACTACCCATTTCCTGGGTGAAGGTGGAGGTGGGAGTCCAGGGGTGTAGAGAGATAAAAACAAATGGAAAAAAAAACCTACAAAAAATTATGAAGAGGATCCCGTATCCTGCCTGGGAGAATTTTCACTCAAGGCTGCTTATGCCTGAGCCAGACGGTGGACAGGTTGCTTAAGGCTGCGTAGTCACCGTCTTCTCCCTCCGAGTCATCAGTTCCTTCTGACTAATGACAGATCTGCTGGTTCCCCTGTCCCTGCTTCCACTTGGAGGCTGCAGGCTCCACAGTCAGTGCCTTCTCCCGGCTGAGCACTTTGGGTTTGCAGGAGGCCATGCATTTCCAGGGACTGCTTTTCAGCTCCTGGAGACCCCTGTGGGGGCAGGGAGGGGCTACTACCAGCCACCTGGTGCAGGACATCACCTGCCAACAAGGAAGGGCCACAGAAGGTGGAAACTTGGGGGTTTAGCTCTCTGGAGCTGATGGCCTCATGGAAGGTGAGAGCCTATAAAGAAGGCAGTTCTTTCGAACCTTCCATGTGGTAACCTGTTGGGTATCGGCTAGCCCAGAGCCCTGGATGTTGCCGGTTTGGGATGTTAGGGGCACCCGAGATAAGGGGGGTAAATGAATAGACCCTACCATCAACTAAAGCTCAAAGATTGAGAACTGCAGCCCAGCCTGGGATTTGGGAAGTGGCCTCTGCTTTTTTTGCCTCCTAAGTGGGTCACCTTCTCTCTGCAGGTGTTTCCCATTAAACACTACCAGGACAAAATCAGGCCTTACATCCAGCTGCCGTCACACAGAAACATCACTGGCATCGTTGAAGTGATCCTTGGGGAGACCAAGGCCTATGTCTTCTTTGAGAAGGACTTTGGGGACATGCACTCCTATGTGCGAAGCCGGAAGAGGCTGCGGGAAGAGGAGGCTTCCCGGCTCTTCAAGCAGATCGTCTCTGCTGTTGCCCACTGTCACCAGTCGGCCATTGTGCTGGGGGACCTGAAGCTTAGGAAATTCGTCTTCTCCACGGAGGAGAGGTGAGCAGCCTCCACAGCCCCTCCTGTGGCCTTTTGGAACCAAAAAGAAGGTGCAGGTTGAGCAGCTGGGTACAGTGTCGTGGTTCAAAACCACACCAAGGGCTCAGCTGTCCCAGTTAGTTTTTAGAAGTCCTCTCCTGAGGAGCCCTGGCCAAGGTTGGCTAATTCTGTACTCTTGTGGATGTGGCCTGGGGACACCTCCGTGCTTTTATGGGATGTCAGGTGATGACAGGAAGCCCTCCCCATTTCCACCCCAGGATCAGGTTTATTCTTCATTGTTTTCAGAAAAGTCATTTCTCCTGGGGTACAAATGTCACCCTGCCCTTCACAACCTTGACTCCTAGAGGAAGTTTTCAAATCCCTGTTTTCACCGAGTGGGGGTGTTTGTTTTTTTCTTTTGTGCCTAGAAGTATGACTGAGCTCCCTTTGCAGAATTCTGCCCTCCTCTACACCACATTCCTGTTCCATCTCAGGCTTGGCCCTTCATATTTTCTTTACATTCTCCGGTGACTTTTTTGGACATCTTATTTGGCTACGTATTCAGAAAATAGCCACACTGCATAATAAATGGAAGTTGGCAGGAATCGGTTGCTAAATATAGATCACAGCTTACCTCATAAAGGACAAGATGCGCTTGATAAGAGAATAATGAGACCTTAAGATTCAGAACTGAAGTTTCAGACAAGAGAATTCAGGAAGCTGCAGGAGATGAACTTTACCTGATTTCAAGAGGTGGGCCACATCCCTTGTGAATTAAAAGCAGTATCATTTTAGAATTGTAGAGGTGGCTGTGAGTTATTTGGTTGTAGCTGTTTATGCAAGGCTGACCCCCCGCCCCCCGTACTTTTTCACCCTTAACTCCAAGTCCTGTGAAAAAGTGCCACGTTGAGTTACCAGAAAGCATGGTTTTGTATCTGACCTTGCAATAATTATTGGAACATACTGATTAGCAAAGACAAGCAGAGTGTTTGCAATGGAGAAGTTTCTAGTTCCTGGCACATGCTCCTTCGATATGGTGATGTATTTTCTGAAACATGCCTTTCACACCTCCTTACGAGCTTTTGAAATCCACATTGCACAGGCGAATGTCATGTGCATGAAGTTTGGCAAGCCGAGGGTTAAGCAATGGCAAGCTGACGCTAGCGTGTAACCAGCACAGGTGCAGGGTTTTAGTGCTACAGCAGCCAATCAGGGGCGGACAGTGCGGGTTGAGTCATATTTTCCGTTTACAGAACCAATGGGTATTTTACATAACGACGGGGAGGTCAGGCTGAGGACATACTGAAGTTAGCACATGCATACTACACTCCAGGGAACAGGAAGGCAGGAAGATTAAAAAAAAACAACAACAAAAAAAAAAACCCAAGCAGACCTTTGAGAGGAAAAGGAATTGACCTATTAGCCAGCATCAAATGTTTGCATTCAACTTCACGAGTGACTTACTGAAACAGGGCTATTTCTGAGAAGCAGAGAGGGGCTCGGGCTGCCCCCAGAGAGCAGAGGTTTCCCACGTGGGTCCAAGAGACCTGGCGGCTGGGTCTGGATAAGGAGGTCCCTGCAGCTTCCTAAGGGAGCCTTTGACTACAGATTTTCAGAGTTCAGTTGTTACCCGAACAGAGGAGCCCCCACGGAGAGTACACCTGCTCAGGTGCTGGGGTTCCATGTATGCAGATGTTTTAGGACCCCTGCATCTTTCAAATCCAGCAGCCGCCTTTGCTTGCTCATATAACCTCTCTGTCCAGGCTAAGCATTCTTTGCAATTAAACACCTCAATAAATGCAATGGGCCTTCCTTGCAATTTCCCCATCACAGTGATCACGGTCTGGGCCCAGGTAGACAGACTTCCCTCCGTGTGCGTGTATCAATGTGAGTAGGAGGGTTGACAACCTGTGCGGTAATAATAGTGATTTCAGGTTCCCTCCTCTGTAGTGCAAAGTGTGGGTCCAATAGCCCTGGCTGCTGTGGGGTGATAAGTTCTGCAGCTTGTAGGATGTTTGGGGCCCTCCCTGAAGAATAGAATATACTGCTCCTCTCTGATAGCTTCTGTAGAAGGTGTCTTAATTAATCTGTAATAAATAAATCTTTAATACATTTATTAAAATTTCTGTAGAAGAAATTTCAATAAATCTAGAAGATGGCAGCATTCCCCGGAGACCGGCTCCCACCTTGCCGCTGTCCACTTGCTAAGTTGCGCAAGCCCTGTCGGGAGATTTCTTCTTAACCCTAGCATAGTGAATAGTACTTGGGGCTTTGCCTCCTATGCTCTATCCCAGGCGCTCTCTCCACACTTCACAAATGTTTATTGCAGTTTGTATCGGTTCGTGGAATCCCGGATCTGGTGGTTGCAGGGTGCTGTTTGCTGGGTGAAGGGGTGGATGGCATTTCTTGGGCCTCGGCCGTGAGCGCCTGTCGGCACTGTCATCGAGAAGGCTTTGTTTTTCATAGCAGCTGATCTGGAAGTAATGGCTTGTTACCTCTCCTGCAGAACCCAGCTCAGACTGGAGAGTCTGGAAGACACCCACATAATCAAGGGGGAAGACGATGCCCTGTCAGACAAGCACGGCTGCCCAGCCTACGTGAGCCCCGAGATTCTGAACACCACCGGGACCTACTCCGGAAAGGCGGCGGATGTTTGGAGCCTTGGGGTGATGCTCTACACCCTTTTGGTGGGACGCTACCCCTTCCATGACTCAGACCCCAGTGCCCTGTTCTCCAAAATCCGCCGGGGACAGTTCTGCATTCCTGACCACATTTCCCCCAAAGCCAGGTGCCTCATTCGCAGCCTCCTGAGGCGGGAGCCTTCTGAGAGACTCACTGCTCCTGAGATCTTACTCCATCCCTGGTTTGAGTCCGTCTTGGAACCTGGGTACGTTGACTCAGAAATGGGAACTTCAGACCAGATTGTCCCAGAGTACCAGGAGGACAGTGACATTAGTTCCTTCTTCTGCTAATCCCAGAAACCTCAGAAACCTCATAATTCTCACACATGGCATTTCCTTTCCAAAGATGGACAGGCCTTTCAACGTGGTGCCAACCAGATATGTGATGGCATAAAGACTGCAGCTGCTGAACTCAAGGGGCCGCCCCCTGACTGTCAGTGATGAGCGACTGCGTTGGTGTGAGCAGCGTGCACTCTGATTGGCTGCCCTGCAAAGCTGTTTCCCTTGTTCACAGCCTTCGCCAGCCAGCGACCCTTTGTCAGATTCCCGGCGGTCTGCATCTTTCATAGGTGGCAAAGAGTATGGATACCCTACAGCGGGGGTCCAGTGCCATGAACATTCTCAAGGGAGAGGACGTGAATCACACGATGGCATTTGGAGCAATAACCTATTTTAACGGGGTGATAAATAATTCGGGCCAATAAACCTGCCATCTTTGAACTTGTCCTTGGTAGCTAGACTTTCGCTCCTCTAGCTTCTCTAATTGGAGAGTTCTTTGTTTTTGTTTTTATTTTTTGGTTTGGTTTAGTGCTCACCCTTTCTTCCCACGCTTTTAGCAATGACGCTGCGCCTTCTGGGGGCAGACTGGTTTAGGAACCTAGAAGCCTTCCTGCACCACGGACCCAGACTCTCTCCTCCGTTTCCTGCCAAGACCTCATTTGCACTTAATGCCTTCTTCCTGACCTTGAAACATCTCCCCCCTTCACCCTAAAAGCACTTACCAGCTAACAGTAGAAAAGTGTCACAAATGATTGGAACTCTTGGCTGTTTCAGAACTCTGAGCTCAGACAGAGACTGCAGATTTCTAAACATAGTTGGAGCACTTGGAGACTGTTAGCTTTTTTTGGTTCTTCTCAACTATGTTAACATTTATCCTTTGCTTTTTCCCCAAGACCATCTCAGGGTGGAGTGTTTTTTGTCCAAGAGGAGAAAGATACGGAGTCTCTCCACTCCCCTCTCCCAAGAGCAAGTGTTGAACTCCAGAGAAAGTGAATTTTGGGCAGTTCTCAGGCCAGGTTCCAGAATTATACTTTAACCTTGCCGTGGACATGGTCTGCCCTCGGTATTGTGTGTGTGTCTGCAGTTTTGCATGATGGGTTGTTAATATTTCAAATGTGGTGTGAATGCATCTGTATAATCAGCATCTGGAGGAAACAGCAAACCCCAAATCTTTGAAGTCAGTAGAGACTTTAGAAGTCCTCTAGTCCAACTTCTCTTCCTGCCACCTCCCAATGCAGAAATCCCCCCTTCACCTTCTTTTACAGCTGGGAATCCAGTCTCTGTTTGAATGCTTCCAGAGACGGGAACTCACTCCCTACAGAAGAGAGAGCTTAGCAGAGAAACTGCAACCTGCATTAAATAACAAGTACAGGTGACATACCAGTCAGTGTCCCGGACAGGACTGAAATCAGGTGGTTAAACGGGTAAATCAAACATACTGTATTTTTGAGAAATGGCGCAGAAACGGGCAGTCATCCTAAGGGCTACGCCTAGGCAAACTACTAACATGGATCGTTAAGAATGCCGTGTATACCTCACGTACTGTGTACTTTGTACATATATTTTACCTTTTATACAAATGTTCGATACGTTTTGTTGTGGCTTGTTTTGTTGTCTGTGTCTGTCTGAATAACCTGCGTGTCTAAAGCCACGTGAAATGTGAATGATTATGGGCAATGGTCCCTTGACAGAATCATGGGACTCAGAGAAGAGGGAGGACAGAGGCCTCTGTCGCACTCACGCTCTCGTGGTTGCTCGACTCTTGTATCTGTGATACGTGGCCCGGCTGGGGGGTCCCGCCGAGCTGGTGGGGGCTCCTGCTGGGGCAGCTAGAAACACTAGACCCTTCCTGTACATGTGTATATATGTGAAGAGTGAGCTGGCCGTTTTTGACTTGTAGAGAAATTTTAATAAATCTGGTTTCGTAAATCGGCGCACTGAATTTCTTCGGAGTCTACTCTGCCTTTGCCTCCAATGGGATGCTGTGGGAGGCCAAGGTCTGGCCTCAGGGCTTGGAATCTCACGGGGGAAACACGTCAGTAGTTGATGATGAGTATGTATGATTATTATATGTGACTTTTGACAGAACCCATTCCCTTCTTCCATTGAAGTGGGTAAATTCATTTTGACGGATGAAGCCAAACTGGTGAAATCAGGTTGGTGGGGGCTATGGGTTGAATTTAGAGTCGAGAAACATTTGAAGAGGAGCATATGTCGATAAGCCTTGAGTTGTAAGAATCCATCTGGTCTTTTTTAGGGCAGGGACCCTTGAGAATTTGATGAAAGCTATGGCCACTTCTCAGAAAAATGTATATGTGTGTACCCAGCAGAATTTTGCTGTAATTTCAGATGCCCACATATATCCCTGAAGGCATCCCAGGCTTCTTGTTGAGAACTACCTTCTCCCCAACCATTACACTTAATTGAAGTAGCTAATTGAGGCCTTTCCTTTTTTTTTTCCTTTCTGTAAGTAAAAATGGAAATTAAAAAAAAAAGACATTTTTGAATCACGAAAGTAGAGAAAGAAAGGATTTTGATCTCATTGTTTATAGCTTCACTGTTATATCAGACTCTATTCTAAATGAAACCAATTAGCATCTAGACTGGTTTGTTTTGCATCCTCCATATTGTAAAGTGTGACAAATGTACAGAGAAAAATGCATATATAAGGGCAAATCTCTGAATTTTCCCAGACTGAACACACTGGCTTAAGGAGCAGCCAGATCAGGGGAACAAAACCAGGGCCCCAGGAGCCCTCCACCCCTTTTCGTCCCCGCCAGGCAGCCCTTCCAAGGGTTATCGCCATGGGAGAGAATTCTCGCTCTTCGGCTTCCACTGTAAAAATTAGAATGGGGGCCAAGCCATCAACGTTCGGCTTAAACGAGGAGGCAGACAGAAGTGATGGATGACACGCCGCCCCTTTCTAGCACTCATGCTGAGATGGCCCAGGAACGCAGACCTACCGCACCAAAGCCAGTGTCACGCAGGCCTCGTAACTCGGGGCCTAAGGAAATGGAAGGGCATTGGGAGAACGTGGGGAATGGAAGGGTGCCTGGGTGGTTCAGAAACGGAGAGGCGGGGGCTGGTCTAGGGCCATCCCGTGAATTAGACCCTGAAGCCCCTGAACACCTGGGTCTCAGAACACACTGTCTCCCTGCTCCCAGGGGCCCAGACGAGACTCAGCATAACTCCTGGGGCATACAGCTGGCCAGTGCTCTGGACTTCATGGAGCTTTTTAATCTAAGGCTTTCAAAACATGTTGCAAGCAATTAAGGTTACAACACCTCTTTGGACTGTTGTTACAGGCACTAATGGAGAGGAATATGGGTCAGGATCGGCTGGAATGACATGTGATGCCACAAATCCATATATTTAATCTCTTTGAAGATTGGAACAAATCTGGGGCGAGCACAGCCACTTCCGTTTAGAAGGTTGGAATGAGAATCGTGAGCTAAAAGCGCTGGCTAAATAGCTGATCCCTTTCATTTTCCCTTGTGCCCTCCACGCACTCGTCATCAGCGTAATGCAAGTAATAGATCCACCTTTTATTCATACTGTACTTTCTAGAAGTTTCCCTCCCCCCACTACCTCTCACCCTCACAATAGTCAAGTGAAACAACCAAATCAAATATTATTTGCTCCCTTTTACAGATGAGAAAATGGAGGCTCAAGTGTTTTTCAGTTGCCTCTCAGGCATAAACAGCTCGGAACAGGGACACATGAACTTGGGTCTTTGGACTCCTTGTCCAAGGTTGTTTCCCAGTAGTGGGGTTGAGAATGCGTCCAGTGAATCAATGGTCCTTCTGCCTGGCTTGCGACTCAGCTTCTGCTGCCTTCATTTGGGCAGCTCACACCACCCAGAAAGAACACACCTTTGTGAAGGCATATTGTCTGGCATGATTGGGAAGCTGGCTGCTTTGCAATCGCCATTTTTCAAGTGTTTAATTAATTAATTAATTAATTTCTCACCCGAAGACTTTTTTTTTCATTTGCTTTTAGAGAGAGAGGAAGGGAGAAAATAAGGAGAGAGAGAAACATCAGTGTGAGAGAGAAACATCAATTGGTTGCCTCCCGTACACACCCAGACTGGAGGATCTTAAGTGCCTGGACTGGGGATCAAGCCCACAGCTAGGCACGCGCCCTGCCTGGGTAATGAACCCCTGACCTTTTGGCTACGAGACAACGCTACAACCAACTGAACCACCCAGCCAGGGCAATTAAATAATTTTTTTTTACAAGTAATATTTTCCCTTCTCTCTTCCTGCCTTCAGTTGTTTTTAGACTTTTTTTGAGGATGTATCATTTTATCTTGAAAATCCACTTTATTGACTCACATAGTTGTTTTTATTACTACTGAAATTTATATGCAAACAAACTAGTCTAAGGTCAGAGTCCAGACATAGAGAAATGGGTAGATACGTGGCACAAATTTGTGTAAGATAACCGATAGCGGACATGGACTCAGCACAGGTCTCTTCCTTATCTTCCAGCAGCCCTGCACGGTGGGTACTTTGTTCCCATTTCATAGATGTGGATGTTGAGATCCAGAGACTGAATTGTTCGGCCAAGGCCACACGGCTAGTGAGTAGCTGGGTTGGACTCCAGCTCAGGCCTGTGTGACTCTAGACCTTTGTCCCTTCCAGTCCTGTGCTTTCCACATTGGTCTGATGTGCTAGGCCAGCAACACGCTGTCTGGTTTTTGGAGCAGCCGTTTTGCTGGGAGATTTTGAGCCAAGAAGCACATAGCATGCTGGGATGGTCGATTCGGTCTATGATTCCTACCAGCTGTGATGGATCGAACTATGCTCGTGGTACGCTAAGGGCCACAGTAATTGCTTCGCACGAGTTAGCAAATGATTACCCCATAGCATCCTATACAGCAATATTGGTACCCTCTTTTTATAGATGAAGAGTCTGAGGTTCAGAGAGGGTAAGGGTTTTGCTTCAAATCACACAGCACAGAATTCACTTGCTAATTAACACATCCCAGGAGTACTAATAAACTGCGCAGGCTTATTGCCCCTCTGTTTTCAGAATTGGGCGGAGACTTCATCAGTGATTTAGTGATACAATGTGGGATCCTGGACCAGGAAAAATGCCATTAGTGAGAAATAGGAGATCCCAATGAAGTCTGGAGTTTAAATAATACTAGCGTGCTATTATTGGTTTCTCAGTTCCACGGGATGTCAAAGGGTAACATCAGAGGAAACTGAATGAGGGATACATGGGGACTCTCTGTGCTATCTTCACCACTTTTCTGTAAATCTAAAATGATTCCAAAACAAAAAGTTTATTGAAATAAAAGATTTAGTTCCCACTTGCCCCATTTTCAGTCTGGGGAAACCAAGGCTGAGACTAAGGAAGTCACAGCCAAACCGTGGCCAGGCCTTTCCTGACCTGGCCACCCTGGGCCTGCCCCGGCTGCTCCCTCGTCCTGGGTGTTGGCTGGTGTGTGATGGGTGACCTTCTGGAATGTGTCTAGAGCCGAATGAGGTGAATGTGTCAGGGCCGTTTCTTGTCACAGGACAAGGCATTTGGAAAAATGAGTTCCTAGGTCTGACCTTTAGATCAGTGACTATGTGAGCGTCTGTGTCAGTTCCCTCCTCTGGTCAGGGCTGGCGGTCAGCCACCACCCTGTGAGCCAGTCTGAGGGCGGTGCCATCAGTTGTGAATTTGAATTCCATGCCTCATTAGCTAGAAGGCGGCTTGAGAGTGCGTTCAGGAAAATATCCACTCGAGGAGTCTTGGCCTCTGGTTCAATAGAAAGGAATGGGATGGGGAGTGAGGGGGGGACAGGGAGGAGGGGCAGGGAAGGGCTCGAGTCAGCTCCACACGGATTTCTCATCCCAATTCCAAGAAGAGATTGTCCGGGCCATTGGGAGGTGAAGAACCGCCCACTCTGCTCCCTTGGGGTCTGCAGCAGGGCTCCCCACCTTTGTCTGCGGTGGGGCTGCTGCCTCCGAGGCCAGGAAGCAGGTAAGCCCATGCTCCCCATGCTGTAGTAGGTGGGGAAGCCACACCTGAGACAGGGCCGAGGACGGCCAGCTCAGCCGCCAGCACAGCGCTAGCACTTGCTTTGTATTTGCAGTTTTCTTCCTCCATAGCTGGAGTGGGAGCTGCTTCCCCTGAGTGGCTACTCATCAGCACTTTTCCCACTTCTTCACCAGGCTTGTGAATTTGTGGATGACGTTTCGCAGTTGGGCTTTCACCCGGGACACGCAGTGCATCTTTGACACACCGCTGGACAGCCTGTGCCTAGAACGAGCGAGGCCAGAAAAGGAATAATTAGAATGAATAACGAGAATGATGGGAACCTCCAGGTATTGCGTATTTGGAATTTCCCCAACCCTTGTCTGATTTTACAGTTCAGTACATGAAAGCCCAGAGAGGTTAAGTAACTTGCTCAGGGTCACACAGCTAGTAAATAGGATCGGAACATGGGGAGTCTCATTCTAAAGGATACGCTCTTAACGTGTGAGCGACCGGCTGCCCCATTTTGGCATCCATTCACCTTCTACATTTTATTACCACAACCAAAGTCCTATCATGTCATGACCTCTCTTGGGGGAAAACACTTTATGTTTGACACTTTCTGAGGCTAGCAGTAGAGAGGAAAGAGCTTGAACTTCAGGGCTGGAGAGTTCTGGTCTGAAATCCCAGCTCTGCAGCTGACTAGCTGTATGGCCCAGGCAAGTCATGTGACCATAACACCTCAGCTGCAATGACGACGAGAAGGCAGTAATAACATCTACTCCGAAGGCGGCCACTGTGAGGATTATACAAAGTAATTTGTGCCCCGGGCCTAGCCCAAGGTGCGTTTCGGCCTGCTCAAAATTTAGGCAAATTCCATTGAGTGGGAAGAACCCAGGCTGTGCAGTCAGGCAGACCTGGATTTGGAACCCAGTCTAGCTCCTTATTTGCTCTGTGATCTTAGACAAGAGCAAACCTGATCCCTGAAGTCCTCATCCATGAAACGGGGACGGAACGAGAAGCGTTTGCCGGGCTGTGTAGTGGTGGGATCGCGTGCTTTGCAGCGGAGCAGGGCTGCAGGCAGGGCTGGTGAGGAGACTCGCAAACGGCCTGGCCTGGGACTGCAGCCTGGATTAGCGTTCCTACTGTCGTTTGGGCATCTCCCCGCCCTCTTTGTTTTCCCTGTTCTTCCCCTTCTTGCTTACGAGTTTGAGGAGGTCAGAGGGTTGAGCGTTCTGGGGGCAGCTTGGAGGGGTGGGTCATTGGCAGGAACCTAGCATCACTCACTTTGTGGGGGTGGTGGGTGGGGGTGTTGGGTGGGGCTGCGGACTTTGCTCTTAGGCGGCTCAGGTGAGCATCCTGCAGTCTGGCTTCTCAGACCTCCTTTCTCCAACTGGCTGCCTCCTCCAATGTCTCAGACACACCCTCGGGCACAGGATTATTGAAATCGCCAGCCACAGATACCACCTCGATCCCCAAAGCAGAGGCCTCCTTGGGATTCCACAAGGAGAGCGGGGATTTAACGGGTGAACAACTGGACCTTTTCTGCTGAGGTGGGGACGTGCTTAGTTTCCACCAGCAGGATAACGGAGTGAGGAGCCTGGAGTACAGAGGCCAGGGCTTAAAGAGGGGCTCTAGGGCTGACCGCTGGGTCCACTGACCCGCCTCAGCCTCAGCCCCTTTTCCGTGAAATGGGCTTAGTTAAGGTTCTCACCTCCTGAGACTGTGCAGTTTAAATAAGATCATACCTGTAAAATAATCCCACATGCCTGCCGTGTGCAAGACACGGGCTACCAGGAACGAGGGCCAGCGATGGTCCAAAGCAATGTCAGTCCATTAAATAAATGCTGACCAGTATATCTCACGAGTGTGTGTGCGTGTGCGTGTGTGTGTGTGTGTGTGTGTGTGTGTGTAGGGGTCTTCATGAGATGCAGATTCTTTTCGGCCAGGAAGGGGGATGGGGCCTGGAAATCCGCACTTCCAATAATTTCGTGGGTGATTCAACGTGGCGTGGGGTTGGAACCCATTTCCAGAGACCTGTTAAGTCTCAGTTAATCCCTGAAAGCAGGGATATGTTGTTTAAATCTAGGAGAGGGGAGCGGAGAGGAAGTCATGTTAGTGAGCGGCTCTTTGGCATGGGGCGTGCTGAATTAATTATCCCTTGGAATCCTCGCAGCATCTCTGAGGGGTGTGATCCACTCCGTTGTACAGAAGGGGGATCGAAGCCTCAGACCTCAGGGGCTCCAGGTTACAAAGCTCAGTAAAGGGAGGGACTGGAATATGAACTTGGGTTTTCTTGCTTCCCAAGCACTTTCCGTCTGCACCTTCCTCTGTACCTCCCAGGCAACAGCAGGAGCCCGAGAACATGGCTCAGACCATCCAAACAAGCCACTGCCTCCCTCTGGACCTCAGTTTCCCCGTGAGTACGAGGGTCCCGAGTGTCAATAGCCTGTGAGCACCCTCCCTCCCCGTCCTCCTGGCGGAAGGGTTCATCAGTCCGTGTGCTCTCTACTCTTACTCAGCCTTCACTTGGCTGCTTCCCTGCTCTGCTGCCTAATTTGGTGCCACTGGTCTGGTTGCAGACGTATCAATGTCACGTTGTCAAGTTAGGGACACCAGCAGAACTGCTGGGCACACTCCTCTTCCCCAAAGCAGACCAAGCGGTGTGGTGGCGACCAGAATAAACTGGCACCCAGGCCAGAGAGAACATTCTTTCACTCCCCAGAGAGGAGACTTTCAGCGTCCCTGCAGGTAAAGAAGGCCACTTGCGTCAACGGGAAGTCATGAGGGATCCAGTGTCACCTGAAGCCCAGTCTTGGAGCCTTAACCCCACAGCGCCTGAGGGCAGAGGGGGCTGGTTTGATGCTCCTGTGAGGGGGCAGGGGGGCTCCCTTTGTTAGGTGCACTCCCTGGGCCTCCTGGGCTTGGAGACCAGAGGCTCTGAGGACCCGGCAGGATGCCAGAAGAGCACATTGGCCAGAGCTGACATCCCTGGGTTCAAATTCCTGCTCTGCCACTACCTAGAGCATGACCTTGGGGAAGTTATTTAATTTCCCTGGACCTCAGTAGTTCTTCTTATGGAATGGAACTAACAGTAGTAGGTGTCAGACTAGGGTTGTGGTGAGAATTAAACGGGATAATACATAGAAAGCCCTTAGAACGGTGCCTGGCACATGGTAAGCACTGAATGAACACATAAGCCATGCCCACAGATGTGAAATCTCTCAGGGCACAGACTTCTCTGTTTTGTTTATTGTTGGGTACTCAGTACCCAAAACAGTGTCCAGCACGCGGTAAATACTCACAGATACTCGTGCAACGATTGAATCAGTGGAGCCGCTGCTAGAGTGGTGGTTTTCTAACTGCATTCCAAGGAACCCTTGGGTGCCCCATATCACCACATGGTGGGAATGTGGGGAGAAATGCTTGAGCAGACAGCAGCATCGCTCTGCTCCCTCCCCCTGCCCAGAGCCTCTCTGATTTATATGCTACAGGGGTAGTGTGCTGGGTAAAATTTTATTTGGAGATAGATTTGTTGCAGCTTGAAAAATAGCTGGAAAATCATCAATATCCCAAGTTTGGTTCCTGGGCCCCAGGTTGCCCCGGGTGAGGGCTAGGCAAGCCCCTTCCCTGACCCCATCAAGGATCTACTGCCTCAGGTTTTCTGGGCCAGAGACATGCATTTTTAACCCATTTCATAGGGGATTTCTATTTATGCTAATCTTTGAAAAGCACATGGCTAATCATTGTGTGTGTGGCGGGGGGGTGGGGGGTCGGAGGCCATGTTAGGCGAGGTGCCTGGATCAGAGTCTCGGGGGCTGTTGGAAGGACTGGTGCAAAGCTGTCTTAGCTCCTAAGCCAGTGATCCTTCTACACTGTGGCTTCTGTGACTCTTAACACAGGCGAGGCCGGAGACAGTCCCCTACCAGGTTTTAAGGGAGTGCTAGGAGGGACAAGGGCCTGATCAGCCCTATCTGGACCTTCTGGCAAATTTCTGCTTCTTAGAGCTTTGGCTTTGCCCACTCATGCCCCGGGGCAGGCGTCAGTGGGTGCTGGCTGAATGGAAAGAGTGGCTTTCTTGTGCAGAGGAATGAACAAACAACATGCAATATGATGGCAGGTAGCAGGAAGCTCCATGAAGAAAGTAAAACTAGATAAAGGATAGCCACCCTGCACTCATTTTCTTCTAGAAGTTTCATAGTTTTAGGTTTTCACTGAGATCAATGATCCATTTTGAGATTTTGAGTTAACGTCCATATGTGATGTCAAATTAGTTTTTTTTTTAAAGTATTAATTAATTGTTTTAATGCCATTTGTGCAAAGATCTGCTTGCCAGACAGCAAGATAGAGAGATCCGGGCTGGCCCACTGTTGGTGTGGAACGGAGTTTCTGAGCAAGGTGAGCGATGGCAGAGACAGGGTGAAGGTGCACTTGTGGGGAAGCCTCGTGGGGGGAAATCTGGCTCTGAGTGACCCACCCAGTGGCCCTCGTGGTAAAGAACCCCAAGGGCCTCCACGACGAAGCCAGCAGCCGGAAAGCAGGGTGCGGGCCGGCCCGGGAGGTGCCTGGTGGGGTGTTTCTCGTGGTGTTCTCAGAGATTTGCACTGCTCTTGCGTAAAGTGCAGATTAGGAAAGCGTTAGGTAACGAGAGGGTGGCTTGAGCGTATTACACACCAGCCTGGCGTGGGGCCACGGAATGCGGCCTGCGGGGATGGCCTTGCGGAGCAAGTCAAATATCTCTGGAACCAGGACAGGCATGGCTTCCTCGGTCCCTCCTGCAGCCAGAAAGGAGATCCTGCTGGGCCTGGCTGCTCTCTGGAACCTCCTCAGCGTCTCTTGGCCTGTGGAGGTGGGACAGAAAGCTGGGAGCTCCTGGGAGCCACATGCTTTAATGCATTTTAAGGAGGAGGCATGTTGCTGAGGCTTTGCCCAGAGGAAGGTGAGCAACAAGTAAAAATTGATTCCAGTCCTCCTGCCTCCTCCAGTCCCCACCTCACCAGTGCTCCCCGCACTGTCCTGGCATAGGGACCTCACAGGAAGCTGCTTCTTTCAAGACTAATACTGTCGTGGCTCAAATATTTGGTGAGCGGTTACTGTGAGCTCATAAATTTGCCCATTTGTAGGCCCCAGACCTGATCCCTGCCCTCTTTGTGCTCACATTCCAACTGTGGAAGATGTGAATTCACGTGCATTAAAGGTGAAAAGGAAACTCACCTTCGCTAAGGGCCTCCCCTGTGCCAGACACTATGTCAGGAGTCTCCAGATGTGTTCCCACAGCAACTCTGTGAGAGAAGGGACCACCTTCATTCCTAACATGGAAATCGGGGCTCAGAGAGGTTAAATAACTTAACCAAGGTTGCACAGCTAAGAAGTGTCAGAGCCAGGGTGTGAACTCCAGGCTGGCAGACTGCAGAGCCTGTGAGCTGTCGCTAATGATGTTGCTGGGCTGCATACCACGAGCTCATCTGGGAGGTGGGGGACACAGGGACATGAGCCACGGTGTCTAACAGCAGGGACTCAGTGTCTGGTGAGAGGTGAACAGAAATGACTATGATGCTGAGATAACACAGATGTTTTTTTTTTGTTTTTGAAGCTCTTAATACTTTTGAGGAGTGCTTACTGGTCAGGTATTTTGTAGCATAGTCCATAATTGGAGTTTTTGTCTGATGGTTTTCTCATAATTAGTCCAGATTTTGGGTTTTGGGGAGAAAGACCATGGAGGTCAGAGTTGCACTTGTTTTTAAGATCTCAATTCAGTTAGCTGAGATGAAAATGTATTGTGGTTGACATCATATGCTTGCGAAACTGCCGTAGTCATAAAGGGTAAGAGGACCTGAACTCAGAAGCGAAAACAAAACTAAATCACACGACCCTTTCTCTGGCATCTAACTCCCTTCTCCCCTCCTCCTCCCCCAAGCCAACAAGACTGCCACTGCTGGGTCTTGATGACTCTTCCTAATGGAAGCAAACCGCCTCGAAGGAGCCAGGAAGCTCTTTGTTCCCCTGCCTCTTCCTCGCTCCTCTTTCTGCTTCGGTTTTCTTTCTGAGCAAATCTTCTGAGGATCAGAAGGTAGGAATGTGGTTCTGTTCTCAAGGGTCTGCCCAGTCAGAGAGCGCCCCCACCCTCTCACGCATTTATCGAATTCCGGAAGCTAAGTTTGGGATGGAAAGATGACCGAGACAGGGCTGCTGCTCCAAGGAGCGGGGGTTTGGTAGGAGAGACGCACAGCGAACAAAGCCACTGGATAGATGAGGACACTGAGGCACAGAGAGACTAATGATCCTGCTCATGGTCATGTACCTGGTCAGTGGTCGAGCCATGAGCCTGGCAGTGGGCCCCGAACACGGTTCCCGGAGTGGGCGCCACGCTGCCCAGGAGGGAATGAGCGTCAGTGAGCAAGGGAGCAAGCTGAAGCCAGCCAGCCAGGATTTCAGCGAGACTCCTCCGACTGCAGAACCCGCGGTGTTGACCCCTAGGCCACCTTCTCCTTGACTAGATGTGTGACTTGGGGCCTTTATTTTGAGCTTCAGTTTCCCAGTTTCAGTAAAGCCTTCTGAACCTTCCCTGATGGGCTGTGGGGGGCTTGGTGGAGAGCCCGGGTAAATCTCAGGGTGTCATACAAACACGGTCAGTAGGCTTCAGTTGGCTTGATGACGTCATGGTTCTTTGGGACTGTGGCAGGGCCCCTGAGGAGAGCAGTTGCTGTGAGGGAGTGGGGAGCCCAGCCCCTCCTCCTCTCTCTGAGGGTTCGCAGAGCTTTAGCGCGTCCTGTGCTGAGCCCCATCCACAGGCCACCATGCCAGACACCTACCACCCAAGGTCTCTGCACTTGAGGAAGTTCACCTGCTGAAATAGCCCTCCCAGCCTGGTGGCCCAGGTTATGCATCTCCTGTGTAGGCCCTGCTGCTGTCCCACAGGATGGCTCTGTTGTCATTTATGAAGTTAGTTACCTGTTGGTCCAGAAGTCACATTAAAAGAAACAAAGAAAGTCAAGTGACAAGACACGGGACAGGTGTGCTCTCTGAGGGGATGGTGCTGTGTTGAAATGGGCCCCCATTATTTACCCAGTGCTAGAAAGCTAACATATTCCCACCTTCTATAAGGTCAACCTCAGCGTTCCCTAGGAATGGATGTAAAATAATGTCACATCCTGAAATGTCATCCTCCTGAATGACAACTATCCTCTCTGTCAGGCACTGAGGTTCCTTGAAAATCTCAGTCCTGTGCCTGTTCTGTGTGTCCACTGGGAAAAATGAACGTGGGGGGTGGCCCCCTCAAAGTCCTGCTCTGCTGTCCTCTGAGGCACGAAGCCTTCCACCCCAGTCTTGTTTAAATTCCAGTGCTTCCCTTCCAAATGGTTTCCAAGGGGAAACATAAAGAGAACGTTCCAGAATGCTCTGCTGACCCAGGGATGACCTGCCAGAGCCATTTCCTGGATTACGACCTCTCCCCCATCAGCAGATTGTGCGAAGCAAGCTCCCGTCAGCTGCAAGCCCTGATGTGGGAAAAAGGGCTGACACGCACAGGCCTCTTCTTCATAAAGCTGACATTTCTCATGAATAGCAAATTCCTGAGTGTGGGCAGTTGACCAAGACCAGGAATTCTCATTAGCTGGTGATCATCAGGCATGACTCGGCCTGCGGAAGGCAGCCGGGAGGAGAGGTCACCCTTGTGGGCGGGGACGACCCGCAGTTGATGATGGAGCACCATCTTGCTAGAGTGGTTGCTAAAAATGCTAAAATGCTCTGAAGGAGCTGGTGACTCCCTTCACCTCCCCAGCAGCTCGGCAGCTCTGACCCTCCTTGGGGACCTCCACCTTCCCCCAATTCAGCAGCTGGCCTGGCAAAGCCTTTCAGATGAGGTCCAGCTGACAAGGTGAGACCCTCCGTGGACAGATCTGTGGCGACATAGTAGGTAAATAAGTGACCTGCCTGTCCTGGCTCTGGGGCCACAGTTCCTTCCTTAGGCCCTGCTGAGACCTGGGACCAGGCCCCCACCTTCTTCCTGTTTCCCAAGAATTCGACCTCTGATCCCTTCTCTGTAGATTTGAAGGACATCTAGGAAATGAGTTAAACTGATCATTTCCCATCCAGAAGCCCAGTCCCACCCACCCTTCTCACATCCACGCTCCCAACAGTCAGCATTAGCTGGTTTTTTCCCCTACCCTCTCTCTGTAGTGTTTCCTGGTTTTCCCAAACAGACTTAGTCACTTCCTTCTCTGTGTTCCCATAAATTTAGAAGCCATCATTTCTCTGGATCCAGTTTTGTTTTTTGAACACAGTGATTTTATCTTATGGACGCATGAAATCTTGCGATTGTTTCTTTTCCTCTTTTTGCGTTGGCTTCTGAAGCTCAGAGCCCGGTCCTAGCTCGCTCTGAGCAAGCAATTACGTGCACTTTGTGAATTGACTTTCTCCCTGGCTTTATCTTTCCTTAACCTTCCTCCCCTCCATTTCTTTATTAATATATATCTGTGTTAGATTCGTCTATGGGCCCCACTTCAAATTTAAAAAAAATCTTTTTGCACTATCAACTTTAATGAGGTCTAATTTCCATAAATAAAATGCATCCATTGTAAGTAATATACTATCGATGTGTCTGACAAGTGTAAACACCTGTGTGACCACCACCTTAGTGATGACGTGGACCACATCCTCATGACCGCCAATTTCCCTTGTCCCTTTTCCACTCTATCTGCCATCACACCCTGGTCCCAGGTACCACTGATTGGCTTTCAGCCACTACATATAGATTTCCCTTTTTCTGGAGTTTCATGTAAATAGAACCATGTAGTATGTGTGGTGATCTTTGGATAGTGGTCCTTGTGTCTGGCTTCGTTCACTTGGCGTGATGCTTTTGAGGTGCGTCCATGTTTTTGTGAATGCCAGCAACGGTTCCTTTTTGTTGCTTGCTTGCATTCCATTGCATGGCTCTATCACAGCTTGCTCTTTATTCCCCTATTGATGGACACATGAGCTATTTTCACTTCTGAGCTACTATGAATAAAGCTGCTCTCAGTATTTATGTATAAATTTGAGTGTAGGGAAAGAAAAGACAGCTGGTGCATTCGTTGGGGTTCTTCAGAGAAACAGAACCAATAGGATTCATTCATTCATTGGAATCGGCTCACATGATTATGGAGGCTGAGAAGTTCCAAGATCTGGAGCTGCTAAGCTAGAGACCCAGGAGAACTGATGGTGTAGTTCCTTCCCCAGGCAGCAGGCTCCAGACCCGGGAAGAGCTGATGTTTCCGTGAGTCTGATGTCTCTGTGCGAGCAGGCTGTCAGGTGGGAGGGCATCCCTTTTACTTCAGGGAAATTCAGACCTTTTGTTCTATTTAGGCTTTCAACTCCCAGGCTGAGACCCACCTACCTGCCATGTTAAAGAAGACAATCTGCTTTACTCAGTCTACTGATTTAAATGCTACTCTCATCCAAAAACATCCTCCCAGAAATGACCAGAATAACGTTTGACCAAATATCTGTGGTCCAGTCAAGCTGACATGTAAAATGAACCATCACACCTGGTATCAGTCAATACACAAAGACATATGTATAATCTAATTCGATGATTGATTTTGGCTTCAGGGCTTGCCTTCTATACTGAGAATGCCTGTTTATCAATGAGAAATGTATTCATTCGCAGGGACTAGGAAGTCCAATACCAATAGCTGAAGCAAATGCATGTTTTTGCTACTCAAATGGCAAGAAGTCTGGCGGTGGGTGGATGTGGCATTGGTTCCATGTCCCAGTGGTGCCACCAGACACCTGAGCTCCTTCTCTTTTTTATCTTCCACATCCTGGTGCAGTGGGCTCATGATTGCAGGCCGCAGGGTCGCCACCCCCAGGTCTCAGGCCATAAACGAGGCAGGGGAAAGAGGCACGGGGAAGCAGAAGATCTGAGGGACACAGCTAAGTCTGTCCCTTTTTACCAGGAAAGCAGAATCTTCCCAGAAACCATAGCTGGTAGATTTCTCCTTCTAGCTCATTGGCCAGAACTGGGTCATGTTAGCGCCCCTAAGTGGCAAGGAAACCGGGGAGCAAGATTGTTGAACCTGGTATAGTCCTGTCAAGGGCACTTTGTTACCCCAAGTGACATCTGAGATCTGTAGCAACAAAGGAGTGCAGAGTGGGTGTTGGTCAGTAACTAGCTCCATCTGTCACTCATGAAACGCATCAGGAAGGCCTTAGCCTGGTGCCCAGCACACAAGGGCACTTAAGAAATGTGTGTTTGGCAGAACAAGTAGCATAAATGGGAGGTAGACAACAGACAGGGGGAGGTTAGAATAGTAGAGGAAGTGCAGGAGAAGAAGGACTTATGTGTATGACCTATGGACAAAACTAAAGGGAGGGGAAAGGGGGGTAAGGGGGTGGGGGGAAAGAAGGGGGGAAGTGGGGCAACGGTAACAGCATAATCAATAAAATATAGTTAAAAAAATGTGTGTTTGGTGGGGCGGATTTCAGAAGCTCCCTGGGTGGGGAGACAGGGTTGGACCGTGAATCAGAGAAATTGGGGGTCTTGGTCTCAGCCCACTACTCCTGGCTGTGTGATCTTGTACAAGCCACTGAACTTCTTAGAAACTCAGTTTCCCAATTCTGGAAAATGGGACCAATTCTTCCTAAATTAGGATAATGTCAGTGCACGCACTTTGTAAAGCATGAGACGGATATTAGTGACAACCGCTATTACCAAGGACCCCAAAAAGATGGCACTTCCCCCTCAAACCCCCAATTCTCTGCTCCTCCTCTGGCTCTGCTGCCTGTAATGGCCACGGGGCTCCCCAGAGGGAGAATGGAGATAGTGTCCACCCTCCTGAGGGGACCTCATCCTCGCTTCCTCCCCAGCATCAGGTGGCCAAACTGTGATTCTCCAATGTGCTCCCCTCTGCTCCGAGCACAGTTGTAGAGATTGGAACTTCAGGTGGAACCCCATGTCTATACTGCTCTTTCCTGGGCCAGCACCGTGTCACGGGGTCACCAGGGCTGTTTACTTCCCTGACCTTGCTCTGTCACTCATGAGTCAAAGTTGTGCAAGTTCATCCAACAGCCCCCTGGGAAGGGTTTCACCAAATACCACTGCGGCCCGGACGCTGGCCTCCACGTGCTGTCCCAACACAACTCCTGGCTCCCAACTTCTCTCTATCACTTGTCTGCCCTCATCTCCCCTGTCTTGACATTGTCACTTGACCCCACTGACGTTAGCTTTTCAATTGCAGTTCCTTTTCCTCCTCCACTCATTTGTCCCCTCACCTTAGAGGTTGCAGCACCTCCCTCCCCCATCACTTCCCTGAAATAAATGACCACCCAAGTGCCAAACACCCCGGGCACGTGTCAAGTCTTCTCTTTCTGGTGTTCTCAGTGGCATCTGCCCTCTCCCCAACACTTCCGTCAGCCATGCTTTCTTGTCTTTTTCAACTGCTCCCCTCTAGCTGATCCTTGAAGGTTGGTGACCTGTTCTGACCTCACCCTAGTTCTTTTCTAGAAGCACACTCCACCAAGACAGTTGCTTCTACTGCCTTGGGATGGTGCCGAGAGCAGTATTTCCAGTTTGGGTCTCTCTCCAAACATCCTTTACCAACAGGGGAGCCCAGAGGTTAAGCACAGTGACATGTCTGTTTCACTGACTTGCTCTCCCACTGTCTGTCTGTAGGAAACAAAGAGGAAAGGCGCAGCAGGGGACTGCCGTTTGGTGGAGAGCTCACTGTGTCCTTGGCACTGATGGTGCTGGGCCCTCTGGTGTCATCCCATGGGCTCCTTTGTTATTTCAGTCACCCCTACTTTACAGATGAGGAAACTGAGGACCGGGAAGGTGGAATAAACCGCCTTTGGCCCTGTAGCTGGTAAGTGGTTCAGTGGGGCTTTAAGCTGAGGCCTTCTGACACCAGAGTCAGGACACTCATTCCACTGTGTATCTCTTTCTCTAAAAAGCCATATTTAGACAGATGGCCTTTTAAAACCAATTAGTCTAGACCATGTGAGCTTTCATGCCATTTTTTTGGGCCAGGGCCCTGATGGGAATAGTTGCAGCCTGGGCCTGCAACGGAGCAGCAGGCACGGTCGCGGTCTCGAATTAGACCGGGTCAGCAGTAGCAGGCTTGGGTGTCATGCGATGTCAACCCTGAAATACCTTGGGCTGGCTCCTGTGGGGTTCAGAGCCAGCTGGACACCGAGAGAGCCGTGGAAAATCTGCCACTCACTGTTGTCCCATCCTGGTGGCCTGGGACTCAGATTCCTCCGGAATTACCTGGCAGGTTGGTTATAACTGCAAGGGGAGGAAGGAGTTAATCCTTCTGGCTGGACCTTTTGCAAGAAGCCGCGTGCTTTGGTTATTAAAAGTCTGCCCAACGTGGGAGGGAATAAATGGGCCCTCTGGGCACCTTGTTAAGCAGCAGAAATATTTTCCTCTTGGTCAAGCACAGGTCGGGGGTTGGAGGCTTGCCCACAGGTTCAAGACGGCCAGTGCCAGGCCTGTGAGCGAGACTCCCTTCTCCAGTATCTCCCAAATCAGGTTTCTGCTTGGAGTCTTCTGCTCACAAAACTTTGGAACAGCTTTTTCATATTGCCCTATTTTTTCCTTTCTTCCTCGGTGGGCATTGCCATAAACATAGGTTTCACAAAGTCACAACGCAGCAAGTGAACCCCTGAGTCCCCTCCCACTCCAGAAAACTTGGATTTGTAAATTTAATCTTCTAAAATCCCCCAGTTTCTTTTTGCAAAGAGAGCTGTCTGGATGAGGAAAAGCACAATTTTAAATCATTGAAAACAAATGACAGCACAAGAAACACAACCACAAAAAATGATAAATTCTGTTTCATCCAAATGAAAACTTATGCTCTTTGAAAGCCGCTATTAAGGAAATGACATGACAAGCCACAGACAAGGGGAAAATACTTACAAAACAAACACTACAATTAAGAAATGGTAAAAAGATTTTTTTAATAAACACTTTACCGGAGAATACATACAAATGGCCAATAAATCCATGAAAAGATGCTGAGGATTATTAGTCATCAGGGAAACACAAATTAAAACCATGGTGTGATATCAATACATACCCACTGGAATGACTAAATTAGAAAGACTGACAATGCCAAGTACTGGCAAGGATCTGGAGCAACTGGAACTCTCACACTTTGGGGAGACCACATAGGATAAATGTGATTTTAAAAAGTTTGTTATATTTAGATTAGCCAACTAGACTCAGTTTAGATGATCTTAATTTTTGGCCTACATTCCAAAGTATTACAGTCAGGGATCAAATGCATGCCTTCCTTTGGTCAGGAGATCCAGTCAGAGTGTTGGCTGTGGCCAGTCAAGTCATAGAGCTTCTTCACATCCTGTTTGAGCTGGTACCTGTTGGCCTTGATGTCCATGATGAACACCAGAGTGACCTTGATTTTCATGGCCAACTGCATGGTCAGGGGACCTCGATAACAGCTCATGGTTAAATCCGTTTCTCCTGGGGATGCTCTTCTGAGGTTACCTGTGCCGTCTTTGGAGCCGCAGCATCTTGGGCTGCTGGAAGTAGGTGACACATGGATCTTCATTGTTTTGGTGGCTTTGGACACCTTTCAGCACTGTCTTCCTTGTCTTTGAAGCCTTTGTTTTAAATCAGATTTCTTGTTAGCGGTAGGGCTTCCTTTTTCAGTTTGGGCGCCATCTTCTTATAAATCTGGAAAACACTTTGGAAAACAGTTTGGCAATTTCTTGTGAAGTTAACCATCAATGCCTAGAGAAATAAAAATTTATGTCCATGCATGCACATGTATGTGACTCTTTACAGATGCTTTACCTGTAATGACCCCAACCTGGGAACATCGGCTGCTGGTAATTGGATAAACAAACAGTGGTACCTCCGTGCATCGGCAGGCTACTCAGGAAAGAATCGGCTATTGATGTATGCGACAACAGGGGTGAATCTTCAAATCATTACACTCAGTGAAAGAAACCAGACTTGAAAACCACATACTATGCAATTCCAAAAGTATAGAGACAGAAATCAGGTCAGTGATTGCCAGAGGCCGGGGAAAGGAAAAGAGAAGGGGGTTGGCTGCCAAAAACACATGAAACCTGGGGATGACAGAAGTGTTCTGTATCTTCTGCCGATGGGTACATGACTAGATATGTCAAAACTCTCATGTACCTGTACTCTTAAAAAGGATCAATTTTATTGCATGTAAGTAAGACCTCAATAAGCCTGACTGAAAAATAAGTCATAAGAGTCATTTTGAACTCAGGCTTCGGAATCAGTGGGTCTGGATTTAAATCCTTGAGTTCCCACGTATTGTCTTTGTGACACTAAGCAGGTGTCTTGACCTCTCTCTGTGTGTCCATTCTTACATTTGTGAAACGGAGTGTATTGGTTTGAGCAGGCTGACTGCTTTAACAAACGGATCCCAATGTGTATGGTTCAAAAAGGGTGCTTTTGGTTTACATAGCAGTCTCAGGTGGTTCCAAGTTAGTGGTCGCTGTGCATCATGCAGTCATTTGGGGATACTGGCTCCCAGTGGTTTTGTCATCTTAATTATATAGCTTTCAAGGTCACCTTGGGGGGGTTACTGCAGCCACCCAGTCAACAAGCAGATAAAGATTTCATGAAGGTCTTTATGGGTCAGGCCTGAGTGTTACTTCCATTTATATTACACTGGAGAGAACTGAGTCACATGGCTATATCAGCTGCAGGGGAGGGTGGGAAATGTAGTCTAGTTGTGTGTCCAGGATGAAGAGAAGAACATGGATTTTGGTGATGAGTAAGCAAATGAATAAAAGGATATGACACATATAAGTACAGTAAGTGGCAGATGATTGGCATGGATTACAGTCATAATATCTCAGTAATATTACCCCAGCCTTAATAATAATAATAATAATAATAATAATAATAATAATAATAATTAATATTATAGAATAGGGGTCCCAAATTCAAATGCTTGCAGGGGCCAAGAATATGACTTAGCTGTGTGAACTTCGTCTGGGTTATAAAAATAGAGAGTAGTGAGGTCTAACTGGAGAGGACATGTACTGCCCAATGGCCTATCAATCCCCCCCAGTTGTAAACCCCAGTGTTGCATGAACCAAATGCACCTGTGAATCACTTACGGTGTCTTACAACAAAGCCTTATATTCTGTAGACACCTGATGGCCAGCCAGTGAGGTAGATTCTATTTGTGAGTTGGCTATCAAAATCCATTCTTCCATGTTCCTATTAGAATTGTAGCTGGACACATGAATGAGCAGCTAGACTGCCTTTCCCAGCAACCTCAGAGGTTAGGAGTGGCCATGTGCTTGAGTTCTTGCCAGGGGAGTTAGATGTGCCACTTGCAGGTCTCACACTGGAGTCTCAGGCAAGTCTCTTTCTTGCTCCCTGCCTTCCTCCTCTCCCTGCCTTCCTCCTCTCCCTGCCTTCCTTGCTCTGGCAGCTGGAGCTCAGGTGAGCTGGTGACTCAGCTTTGGCCGTGTAGGCAGCAATAACATTCCAGTCTAGGGGGTGATGGAGAAAGAAGAGGTGGGAACCTGGGTTCCCACCATGGAATGGCCGAATGGCCATGTGGAGCAGAGCCTCATTGCTGACCTGGATAGCTCATCTTGAGACTGTTTCTTTAAAGAAAAACCTAAATATTTGGTCTTCTCTGTTATAGCAGCTCAGTCTGCACCTGACTAATGTGGTCAGACTCTCACTTGCGAAACAACTTGCCTCTCTCACCAGCTTTATTGCTTCTGCAATTCCAATCCAGGCCTCTGCTAAATTAAAAATCACTGTGAGTCAGAGATCTTCAGGGCTGCTCGTGAATAGTCAAAACTCCTGATTGTGGAAAATGACAAAGGTCCCATCAATCATTTGGTCAGTCAAAGAACATGTTTGCAGATTGTTGATTTTCATCTTTGGAACAAGGAGAACCATCTCAGGACAGGGAGACGGGCAGGGCACTCCTTTCCTGAGCAGGTCTGGTGTGCTAGATCCTGGGCTAGGCATGGACAGATGCAAGTTCAGGTTCATTCTCATAACAGTCCGACCACAGAACTGTTGTTACATTACATTGCAGATGAAGAAACTGTGGTTCAGAGAGATAAAGTCACTTGGCCAGCTCATAGTGTGGAGCCCTGAGCTCGGACTGTGGTGGTGGAAAGGCAGTGGGCCTTGCGCCGGCCGAGAGGCGTCCATAGCCTTCTGCAGACTCCCTTTTGGAGACGGAAGCCTGAGGAGGCCTGGACTTTATGAGGGCAAGTGAACTGAGCTTCCAAACTTGTAAATCTAATCATGTCTTTCTCTTGTTTCCAACCCTTTTGTGGGTCCTCATTGCCTTTGGGTAAAACCCCCAACTCTTAAGAACTTAGCAGTCAAATCTTTAGTCACCTGACCTCTATCTTTTAGTCTCACCTGTCATCACATCCCTTTTGGATGCTTCCCTTGGTTCTTGCCCTTGCTGTCTCCTCTTCTTGCATCCCTCCCTTTTGCTGACTCCTCCTTCATCTTGCAAGATGCAGGCATCACCTCCTCCAGGAAGCCTTCCCTCCTGACAAACCCTCTGCTCTTGTTGGATTACACAGTCCTCTGTGTTCCCTTCTCTTGGAGCAGTTGATGAGCTATGCGACTCTGTGAACATTATGTAATCTATTTGAGCCTTGGTTTGTGCAGCTATAAAATGGCTATGATAATAATCATACTTAATAATATGGAGAAGTAGCCAGGTGGAAATGTATCATCTCTGTAGAGCTCTTTGCATTGTGCCTTGCTTGGACTAAGTACTCCTTGCTCAGCATCCCTGGTGCGGTTCTCTGTTCAAGTCTCTGCCCGCTGCTGGGGTCTGGGAACCACTAGAAAGCCCCAGGTAGCACTGTAGCTCCGGCTCCTGGCCCAGGGCAGGGCCCAGTTGTGATCAATAAATATTTGTGTAGGGACCAACACTTGGGAGTTTCTCTGGCTCTGGTCTCTGGGGAAGGCCCAGGGAGATTAATTATGTGAATGACTAATTGATGTAGTGTTTGATTGGCGAGCGTGGTTTGCAGATAGGTAGTGATCTGCCCAAGGCCACACAGACGGTACTTGTTAGAACGAGGACTTCTGTCTTCTGTGCACGAAGGTTACCTCATCCACCTGATGGGCTAAGGGAGAGAGAGGTTTTGTTTTGGAGGAGGAGGGAGAGAGGATAAAGAAGGCACGAGACCCACCCCTTTCTTTATTTTGTTCTCCGTGGCTCCTGTCTGTGAACCCTCAGAGGGCAAGTTCAGGTGCTAATAAGAGCAATACTCTCCCGCGCTGTGCCCAGCCCCTGCGTTCTGATAAACTCTTCTCGTCATTATCTTACTTATCTGCATAGAAACCCTTCTGTGTGGGAAGGACTGTAAATGCCATGTTACAGGTGAGGAAACCCAGGGTAAGTTTCCTAACTTGCCATAATCGCCCTTTGTAAGGAGTAGCTGGAATTCAAGCACAGGCTTTCCAATGCAAGTCACGTTGGCTGCTCAGCACACCTTTGCTGGGAACTTCCTGGACAAAGGCATTCTGCTCACGCAGAGACTCAGCGATTCCCAGAGCAGGAATAAAGGAAACCGACGCACAGTGATTAGCCATCGCTAACGAGGAGGCAGTACTTACTAGGTGCTGGGTGCTATTCTAGAGACCGGACAGGTCTGAGACTTATTTAATTCTCACAGCGATCCTTTGTGAAAGGTACTAGGATTACTCCCCATTTTACAGATTGGGAAACTGAGATTACTAGCTTGCAGAAGGGCACATAGCTTCTAAATGGCAGAGCCTGGTTTGAATAGAGCCATGACTCCATGTTGCTTTGCAGGGTATGCTGATGCCAGAGGTAGCTTTTAGAATGGGCTTTGAAAGAGAGAAGACCAAGGAGAGATGGGTGCAGCTGGGAGAGATACCTAGGTAGACGGTACCCAGGAAACCCCTCCAGAGCCAAGCCCTGATACCATCTCTCCCCGGGAATGGGCCTGGAACACCCAGAGAAACTGAGCATGGTAGTAGATCAGTGCAGCTCCACCTCCTAGGGAACGGAAAATTCTGAACGGGAAGGTTCCGGGGTTTGGACACAGGTCCAGGAGTCCCTCCCATTTCCTCACTCTACCCTGAGTGTACCCCGCCAGTTTCTCCACCTGCTGCTCCAATCCCTGTCTACACTTCCAAGTCCTTCATTGCCCAAAAGTTTCCTGTCCTGCCTTCCTCCCCAGGGCCGAGCAATTGCGGCACCATTATCAGCGCCATTCTTGAAGGGCCAGCTGAGCCCGCAGGGACTCTGGGCTCTGGAGGCAGACCGACCTGCGCTGAAGCTGGTGGACTCATTAAGATACTGACCTTGCTAGTCCTGGACTTTACCAGGATGAAGGTTCAGAGAGGTAAAGTAAAGCCCCTCAGGCCACACAGTATGAGTAGAGCATGACTCTCCTGGTTCTGCTTAACTAATCTGAGCCTCTAAAATGGGGAGAGTGATACCTTTCAGGGCAGGGTTTCCCTCTTTGCTCAATCAGTGTAGACATTAGCCCTGATCCCTTCCCAGCTCACTCGCCTTTTCAGACACTGTAAGTGTCTTCTTTTATGAAACGGTAGGAAGTTGGAGGTCAGAGGATCTTCCTTACAGTATTTCATTAACCACTATAGGACCTTGCCCATGGCGGGTGGGGGGACTCAGAAGATGTTGGTTAAGAAAACAGCCCTCCAAAGTCAGGTCCAGAATCTCTGGGGCTGTTTTGGAATTTCAGTTTCATGTCACAACAGTGTCCTGTGGCTCCCAGGGGTCAGCTTTCTGGATAAACCTGTCCTGGAGACAGGGCCTAGCCCAGGGGAGTAGAGTAGGGTGCGAGTCAGCTGGTCCAGAGAGAGACTCCATTTTTCTCCATTCGCCTTGTTGGAAGGGAGCTGAATAGTCATTTAAGTGCTCATTGCGACAGGCGCCTGGGCCCCAGGTTGAGACAGGAGGCCCCAGGTGTCCTGGGTATTAACGCAGCTAATTATGTGATTGCTTCACTGGGAGACAGGAGATAGGATCGGGCTGGGAGTCCTGGTAGGAACCGGCCCTCAGTGCTGTCTGGGAAAACCAAGGTGCCCCGGCCAGTTCCCGAGGCAGCCGGTCCCTTGCAGCTGCTCCCTGCTACCATGTGCCTCTCCTAGATGGACTTGGCATGGCTGCAGAGGGAGAGCTGGGCCCTTGGGGAAGGAGAGACGGGGGCTCCGAGGAGAGGTGCTGACAAATGGCTTACCTCCTCCCAGGTAAGGAGGGAAACGTGGCTCCCTGGAAGAGAGAAAAGGAACGAAAGCCGTCAAGGATGTCCTTGCAGGGTATCCGGTCCCAGGGAAGGACAAGTCTGGCTTCACTATTGGTCCTGCCTTGGCTTTATTGCCGTCTCTGAGGGGATAAAGGGTTAAGCTCTATTTCCTGTTCCCTATGGCTAAAACTGGCCACACTTATCTTATGTTAGAGCCCTTACAAAAAAAAAAAAAAAGATAAACCAAAGATCAGTGTCATTCACAAAGCTGCTGACTTTACCGTGACTAAGCAACTAAATATTAGCAAAAGCATCTTGGTCCATTGCCCTGTCCCTCTGCCCTCACGGCAGGTGCTCCAAGCCCAGAGGGTCTTCCATTCACAGAGAGCAGATGTGAGATATGAGCAAGCCCAGCTCAAGGGCAAGTCGGTGTGGCTTAGTCAGTGAAGCAGAAAGGAGCCAAAACTTTGGAAAGAGTCTGCAAGCACAGCTCTCAAAAGACAAGAGGTATTTCTCCTACCCATGTTTTCTTTTTTTTTAAGATCGATCAAAGCTCAAAGATTTCATTTTATTTTATATTATATTATTATATTATATTACTTTATTTATTTATTGTTGTTCAAGTAGAGTTGTCTGCATTTACCCCCCCATCCCCATCCCAGCCATCCCCACCTCCCTCCCCTGATTCTACCCTCCTTGGTTTTGTCCTTGAGTCCTTTATAGATGCTCCTGAAAACCCTTCCCCTCTTTCCCCGTCATTATCCCTCCTACCTGCTACTGTGCTTTAAACGTGTCTCCTGGTGTTTGTGGACATCTGTGACCCGGGGAAACATGTACTGTGGTCATACATGTTAAAAGCTGTCCACCCAATCTGACAAAACACTGAATTTGGTCACCTCTTTGGTGGCCCGTTGGGGAGACGGGAGTGAGGGCCAGTGGCAGACTAACCTGAACTTGGCTTTTCCTGTATCTCTTTTCAGGAATAAGGATCTGATCCTCTGTCAGGCTACACTGGAAAACTTTCACCTTCACTTGTAAATTCTCTCCCTCTCCTGCTGTCCGATGAGACGAAACGGAACGCTGGGAGCACGGCTGCTGGCCCGCAGGAGACGCCTGATAAACGCTGGACCCCTCCTGCCTCCCTTTCGGTGCCTTTCTCTCCTCGTCATGACAACATGGCCCCCTCCCCGATCGTTTGTTTGTTTGTTTTCTGGCAGGCTTGGTATGTGCGATGGGGGCACATTTGAGTGAGTGGTACCCTGATTTCTACAATGCTAGGATTTGAAAACAAAAAGCAGATCTTAGGATCGAGTGGATTCGGTAGCTCATGGGAGTGAACTCAGGAGCCACGCTGCTCAGAAGAGGCTCCGTTCAAGGCACTCGGCAGCGCTTGATAAAGCCGGTCACGTCTGTTGTGTGGAGACGTTTCGGTCCCTTGACTTCAAGGACACAGCTCTCGCTCCCTCTCTCTCCTTGGAACAGTCTTTTCCCAGCTTTATGGAGTCTCACCGACACCTAACGCCGTGTGCGTTTGAGAGGCACAATGTGGCGATTCGGTACATGGCCGCTTGTGAAAGGATTACCACAATAGGTTCGTTAACGCACCCTTCACCTCACATAATTATAATTACCTTTTTTTGTTTTTTTTAGGTAAAAACTTTTAAGATCTCCTCTCAGCAGCTTTCAAGTGTACACTACGGTGTTTTTTGTCATTACTGTGACCACATGATACAATGCAGCCACCCGCTGTGCACTAGACCCTCAGAACCCACAACTGGAAACTTACACCCCATAACCGTGCTCTCGTTTCCCGGCGGCCCTTGGCCCCTGGCGGCCACTCTGCTCCTGTCCGTCTCTGTGAGTGTGCAGTTTGTAGATTCCGCAGAATGTGAGATCATACAATATTTGTCTCCTCTTTCTGACTCATGTCACTTAGCATAATGCCCTTGAGCTTTATCCATGTTGCAAATGGAAGGATTTCCTTTTTTATGGCTGAATAATATTCAGTCCTAATATATATACGTATAATAAAAAAAAATATATATATATCGCATCTTCTTTATCCATCCATCCATCCATCCATGGGTACTTAGGTCATTTCTGTCTTTCCTATCATAAATAACGCCGCAATGGACATAGGGGTAGAGAGATCACTTCAAGGCAGTGACTTTATTTCATTTGAAAATATACCCAGAAGTGGAATTTCTGGGTCATATGGTAGCTCTGTTTTTCGGTTTCTGAGGCACTTGCATACTGTTTTCTCTAGCGGAAAACTGATTTTCATCCACGCCGGCTGTGCACGGGCTCCCTGTCCCCCGTCTGCATCAGCACTTGACATCGCTTGTCTCTTTGATGACAGCTCTCCCAACAGGTGCCTCGGGGCTTCGATTTGCATTTCCCTGATGATTCACACACGCCTTTTCCTGTACCTGTTGGCGATCTGTATGTCTTCTTTGGGAAGACGTCTATTCAGGTCCTGTGGCCATTTCCTCATCAAATTATTCGTTTCTTTTTTCTTATTGTTATTCACTTGGACCCCACTGAGGCAGCTCAAACAAGACACCTCCGAAAACGAACTTTGGACCCCCCTCCTCAGGCTTCCTTCCCAGTTTCCCCACCTCAATGAATGGCACTGCCGCGCACCACGTGGCTCAAGTCCAGACCTAAGAACCGTCCAGGACCTGCCTCCTCTCACACCCTGCAACATGCATTTGGTAAGCAGCTATGAACGGCCGGACACTAGTGTCCGAAGACGGTCCGAGGGCTTGGAGAGCTGTGGGGCCCGTGGGAGGGACAGGCTGGTTGTGGCCCAGCTCAGCCCCCTTTCTCTTCCGCATCGTGTGGGAAGGCAGTAGCTTTCAAAGCTGGGTCTCCGCGCAGTGGTGCTTACCTGGAAGCTCAGGCAAATCATTCATTCTTTCCTGGGATCACCGCGAGTCTCCCTGCGCATATCCCTGGTAGGTACTTATCCAGCCTTGTGGTGGGGGAACGAAACCTTTCTGTGTCTCAGATTCCTCAACTGCGCTGTGGGGGAGCTAAAATGCACCTCGTATACCTCACAGGTCTCCCATGAGAATAAAACGGGAGAAGTGGGACCGCTTGGTGAGGTGAAAGGCTCATGTGACTGGTTGTACAGCGTCATTAACCCTATAAAGCGAGAGGGGGCCAGGGCTATCTACTACCTCACTGCAGAGAAAGTGATTCAGAGATGTTTATTGACTTGCCTAAGGCTGCACAGCAAGCCGTTTTGAAATACTTCTCTAAACTTGGACCTACACCCCCCCTGCCCCGCCGCAAATAAATCACGGACAGCAAGACTGCTTTCCAGTTTCCTCTCCAGAGATTTCCTCTTCCTCACTGTGTGGCACCATCAGGAAGCTTTGGCAGTGTGGCTGATGCCCAGGCAGCCAGGCCTTCCCTGGGCCTTGCATCTGAAGCCTGGGGCCCTCCTCCCTGACGCCCTGGGCTGTTTTTTGAAACAGATGGAAAAGGGTCAAGAAAGGTGCTTCTTTTGGTCCACCAGTGTTTACTGGGTCAGGCTAACTGATTGCAAAACCAAGATTGGGAAGGGGTACGTGCGGGACGAGGCCTAGGCTTTGAGGGCTGGGGTGGGACCCCTGCAGACCCTAGGGCCACAGCCACGTGCAGGCCGGTGTATCGGTCGGTGCCAGGTGATCCTCAGGCCCCGCTCCTTCTGAGGGCTGCAAACGTCCGAGTGCTCCGTAGAGCCCGTAGCCCAGCGGGCGCCAGGCTTGCAGCGCCTGGAGCGACTGCTGGCGCGCAGTGAGCACTCTTAGCTTTCTGCGCTGGTGCTGCAGGGGCGGTTGCGTTAGAACAGAACGCAGCTCCATCTGTACTGGTCTCCTTCCTCAGTCACTGCTCCCCGCGCCCACCCCGGGGGTGGAACTGATTCTCTGGACACCCTGAGAGGGGCAGGAGGGACTCACAGGCCCTAAAATAGCTGCTGGCCAAGACTTGACCTCTTCCCTTTGGGATGGAACATCTACTGGGCCACTTGGAGGGTTTGGACTCTAAACCAAGGTTTCAGCAGATTCCAGAAACAGAGATGCTGAGCCGGCGGACTGCAGACATGGACCAACGATGGCAGCAGGAAGCAGGAAGCAGGAGAGGACCCTGCTCAGGAGTTCAGAGGCCTGGCCACACATACCGATCACCTGACTTTGTGCCTCAGTTCCCCCAAAGGTGGCCACAGTTCCTGCTGACTCCCCCTGAGGGGTCCTGGAAAGAATCAGATGAAGGGAGGGGCAGAAGCTGAGGGGTAATTTCAAGCTCTGACACTGATTTGCTGTATGGCTTTGAGCACATCACTTATGACCTCTCCGAGCCTCAGTGTTCCCTTCTGACCAATGGGAGGTTACGAGCCAGCAGCTCAGGTTGGCGTGTGCTTATTCTGATCAGAGCAGTGCTCTGGGGAAGAAAGAGGCATGGTGGGGTTAGGTCCTGAAGTGGGTGTCTGTGTGGAGGGAGCTGTGCCACAGCCTCCCCAGAAAGTGGTCAGTCTTTGCACTGTTTCCAACCAGATTTAAGAGCCAGCGGGGTGTGAGGTCTCACCTTGCACTGTACTTACAATCTTCTCAGGAGACCACGGCACCAGGAACCCAGGCAGAGGCTGCACGGAAAACCATAGTATTCAAAGATGGATTCCGGAGCCAGACTGCCTAGGTTCAAGTCCCGGCTCTGCCTCTTCCTGGCTGTGTGCCACTGAGCAAGCCAGTTACTCTCTCTGTTCCTTGTTTCCTAGTCTCTACATGGGGTAAGAGTGGCACCCTCCTCACAGCTGTTGTGGGGCTGAAATGAGCTAATGTGTTGGAGCACTCAGTAGCATTAAATCAGTGCTTACAAGTAAACGAACCGCCACCCATCCTGGGCCCTTCCCGAGGGACCTGTTCCCTGTTTCTGGCTGCTGTCAGGTGCCGGCAGGACCTTAGTCTCTCTCATCCTCAAGTGATTCGATGAGAAGGGAAGATGGTGGAAATAGACTGCCTGCTTTGGGCTTTACCTAAATATTCACGGATAATTGGTAATAGGTAACCAGAAACCAGAATATTCCAACTGGGGCACCTGGCCTACCTCCCTTGTCCCCCTCAACCTGACCTCTGATTATAAGCAATGATGCCCATTTCTCCAGGGCATCCAGGAACTGTCCAGGGGAGACTTCTGCACAGCTTGTCCTCAGGGGGTGTCCAGACCTTCAGCTTGTGGTCGCGTGGTACAGGAGAACTCCCATACTGGTGGAACTTGCCTCAGGCATGGGGTGGGTGGGGGGTGGGGTGCCACGTTCCTGATCTGCACCCGGAGGCCCGAGTTCTTGTCTGGTTATTGCTCTGAGTGAGGCAGGCCGTCTGGAGGTGAAGGGCAGGGGCTCCGCAGCCAGGTGGCATGGGTTAACACTCCAGCTCTACCATCTGATTGGCTGTGGAGTGTGTGAAACCCCACTGCGGTACTGTGATTTATAGGATATTTGGTCTTCACCCACTGTTCCTGCCTCACAGCTCCCCAAACGCTTGTCATTCCCTAGGTGTGGACAGTGGTAAAGATCTTATGTTAATAAAGGTGACTTTGGGAGGCCCCACTCAAGGGAGCGGGCTGCTTGCCAGGAGAATCAACCACTGTAATGGTTGGTTTAATGGTTTAAATCAGCCATGAAAGATGTGGAACTTTTGGGGGAGACTGGGGGGAGGGATCGAGCAAAAGAGAAAGCGGACTATGGACATGGACAACGGTGCGGGGATTACACGGCGGGGGGTGGTTTAGGAGAATATAAGGAGGATAAATGGTAATTAAAAAAAATACAATGGAAAAAAAAGGATTTGGAACTTTTAGCTGATACCCTCCCTGTCCCCCTGCCCAGGGGGAGTGAGACTGGAGGCTGAGCTTGGTTGCTAATGGCCAGTGACTTAGTCCACCACGACTGTGTCGTGAAGCCTCCGTGCACACACAGGGCAGCTCCTTGGCCCTTTTGTCGGAGCGCTTTCACTTGGGGGGCCAGATGCTTCCATCCGCCACTGTGCCAGGTCCCTAGCTCCATGAGGACGGAAGCTGCTTTGTTTGGGACCTTGTCCCATGTATCTCTTTATCTCGCTGTCGATTCATAACCTTTAATACCATTTGTAATAAGTGATAATCTAGTGAGTAAAGGGCTTTCCTAAGTTCAATGAGCCATTCTAGCAAATGCATTGAAGCCAAGGAAGGGGTCATGGGAACCTCTGGTTTATAGGCAGTTGGTTAGAAGTATAGGTAATAACCTGAACTTGTGATTGACCTTCTGAGTTGGAGGGGGTTGTTGGAACCTCCAGGTGATAGCCTATTGGTTAGACTTTTAGGCAAAAGCCTGGGTTGTGGTTGACACCTGAAGTCTGTGTGTGTGTGTGTGTGTGTGTGTGTGCGCACGCGTGTGTGTGAGTTGTGAGAGGGCGTGTGCAGTCTTGTAGGACTGAACTCTTAACCTGTGGAATCTGTCCTGCCTTGGGCAGATAGTGACAGAATTGAGTTAAATTCTTGGATGCCCTGCTGGTGCCTAAGCATTGAGTTTGGTGTGGGGGGGTCAAGCTGAGGAGGTATTTGTAAAATGGGGTTCATGATGGCAACCATCTCATGGGGATATGGGGAGTGAATGAGTCGCAGGGAAAGCCACAGAGTGGGGCTTGGCCCGCGGTGTCAGCTATAATTGGAGGGCAGGGACAGTGTCTTGTTGTCTCCAGACCCTACGGGGAGACTATGTACCCCAACAAGAGCTTGTAAGGCTGGACTGAGCAGTAGCCTAACCTATAAAGACAGGCACATGCGCATATTTCTAGGTATCTTGCCTTGGTCTTATTTCCCATAAAGCTGGTTTGCTGATCCCGCAGTTCTTAACCCTGGGTGCGAGAAGCTTTTGAAAATGCAAATAACCAGGATCAATTCCCTAACTGCCCCCAAACACACACAGAGCCACACCTATCACAGGTCTTATTCAGCAGGTCTTGGGCGGCGCCCACGAACTTGGGATTTGGAAATGCCTCTCGGGGGACTTCAACGTTCAGCCAGGTCTGAGGATCACCGCACTCACCGTTCAGCTTGGTGAGGACCCACTGGCTCCCCTTCATGCTTTCATTCACACAACGCAGAGCAGTTCTTCATTAGGCTGGAGGTCTGAACTTCCATTCAGAAAATATCCCTTTGCCAAATCATCTTCTAATGGTTAGGAAAGTTTTCTATGGAATCGCTTACCCTTTCTTACTTTGTGGTAGATTGAAAAATGTTATTTTGATTTTGCGGCAAGTCCTATCAAGAAACAGAGTCTAGTTTGCTTCCCCTTGAACCTGAGCTGATCCTGTGGGTCCAGCAGACTGTGGTGGGAGTGAGGCTGTGGGGGGTCTTGGAGCCCAGGCCCCGGGGTACTGAGTGGCTTTCATCCTCACCTCTTGGAAATCTCCTGAGACCAACAGTCCCACCACCTGCCAGAGTCGTGAGGCCAAGACAGACCTTCTGCCCTAAAGAACTGCTCCAGTGAACGCAGCCGTGTGAGTTAGCAGAGAATTTGTGCAGCTGCCAACTGGTGGAACTGTGGGAAATCATCAGTCATTATTGTTTTGAGCCACTATGTTTTGGGCTGGCTTTTTAAGTAGCTGAAAGAAGTGAATCAATACATCTTATTCACTTCTTTCAACTCAGGGTCTTAATCAGTAAGAAAGGTTTCTGGGGTAAGGGGGCGAAAACCCATAGAATGGGACAATGCTGATGTGCCCAGCACCCTAGGGTTGAACCTGGGCCCCAGGGTTAGCCCAATAAGCTCGACAGCCCCAGAGGCCCACGTCCTGGGACCAAGGCAGACCCCAGCTGGCCGGTATACCTTCAGAAACCTCCTCCTGCAGGCGGCCTGAGGCCCCAACTTGTCCAGACACCCCCTGTCTGCATTGTGGCAATATCCATTTTGGGGCTCTGGGGCCCTGGGAAAACCTGGTGCAATCAGGAATGGGTTAAATGCTATCTGCGCATAAGCCAGAGGGCCTGTTTTCATTTTCAAAACTCCATGTGTCAGTGACTCTAATGCAATGTCCAGCAATGTCTTGAGCAAGTGACCGGCAGGGGACATAGGATGCTGTTTACTCAAGATAGCCCCATCGTGCAAAAGCAGCTTGCCTAACCGGCTTTGTAAGCGATTGTTACGAGACCACCGTTGCAACAGGGATTGCCTGGGGTGATGGTCCCAGGAAGAGACTGGTGCCCCCAGGCCAAGTTTGGGGCCATCTCCCTCTCTTTGAAACCCTTGGGACACTGGGTCCCTGGCTACAAGCAGAGACAAAGCCTCATTGTGGGTCAAGTGGTTGTTTTAAGGATGGGTGTCCCGGGGAGAAGGCTTTGTGCTACCCTTCGAGGGCGCAGTGCGCTCTCGGCAGAGGCTGGCGGCATCGCTGGGGGCCCAGGATGGCGAGGGCAGTGTGGTTTGTTCAAAGCCCGGTTGCTGAGCAAGAACGTGGTGACTTGGGGTTTTGAAAGAGTAGGTCTGAGCAATGGGTCTTTGGGGTCTCGGTCTGGGGGCGTCTCTCCTTCTCTAGCACCCAAACCATGACAAGTGGGCAGCTGCATGCCCTGCCTATCCTCAGGGCTGGCCCTTGTGGGTGTCTGCCTGAAGGTCAAACTATTAAATCCTTCATTCTTTCTACCCCTGGCCTCTTGGCCAGAATCTGAGTTGCAACCGCCACCACCCCGGCCTGCCCTCATCTGAACAGCTCTTTAGAACGTGAAAGCACTTTCATGAGCTGTCAATGACTCCTCACGATAACCCCAAGAGAGGAGTTATCACACCCACCTTACAGCTGGGGAAACTGAGGCTCAGCGAGGTTAAATGTCTGGTGCGAGGTTCAAAGTCCGTGTGTCCCATAGAAATATAAAGTGGGTCAGAGATTGGAACTGCATCACAAGTTGATTCTGGTACTCTTATTTAAAAAAAAAAAAGTAAAACTAAACACATACCATTAACTTTATAAACCCAATGTACCCCAAAATATAATCATTTCCACATGCAATCAATATAAAAATTGCTGTGCAATTTTACATCTTTTTTCCATATTAAGTCTTTGAAATCTGGGTGTATTTTATACTCACAGCACTTCTCACCTTGGACTTGTCACACTTCGTGTGCTTAATAGGCACATATGACCAGTGGCTACGGGGCGGATGGTACGATTCTGGAACTTCCCACTGTCTGTGCTATTTCTCCTTCCCACAGCTTCTCCACCCTCCCATGGTATGCGCCCTGTTTCCCTCATTTCCGAAAGGAGGTGCTTCAGCCAAGGCATTTCCAAGGCCTTTTCCAGCTCTGAGGTTTTCTGATTCCAGAACGAAGCCAGAATTTTGCCCAGCCTTCTCTTGGACCCATGACACCAAGGTCCTTGGAGAAAGAACTCCGAAAACCTCACAGGCAGCTGTGTTTTGGCCTCCGTGGCCTGCAGGGTGCACAGTGACAAATCTACAGACGTAGGGACAAACAGACACAGTGTCACACAGACACAAGGACCTCAGACCCCCAGTCACAGATGCATGGCACACAGGTACAAAGACAAACACAGGGACACGGCCCCTGTGAGGGTGGCTGAGGGAGCCTGGGAGGTGGGCACTTCTGAATGTGTTCTTGAACACAAAACCCAGATGTCACAGGGCCACCCTGCACTTTAAGATCTGGATGAAATTGCCATGGCCACCCCCGAACCCAAACCCCAAACTGTCTCCATGTTTTCCTGTGTGTGTGTACACAGGTCACTCTCTGCATGTGGATAGTGGGTCACAGGCTGTGTTAAGCCAAGTTTGACAGCCACTGCCACCATCGAGGTTCTCATGGCCCTGACCCCGTCATCCTCTGGTACTGCCCCCCACTCACATTGGATTCTGCTTCTGTTTCCTCAGCTTCCAAGTGCTGCTCTCTTTCCTCAGAGCCAGTCATGTGTTCTCCACTTCAAAGTCTTTCGGTTCACAAATCCCCGGTTTCCCTGGCCCGTGGGTGCACAAAGCTCTCCTGAGACTTTGGGTCTTTCAGGTGGAGCCTTGGTCCTGTACTACATCACCCCTGGGGTGAGTTTTAGACCTCACCCCAAGTCCCCAGGCACTTAGGGGACTCGGATACACTCCTGAAGATCTTCGGGCCTCAAGGGGAAGCCTCGTCTTCTCCCCCATCGCTGCCCCTCCCAAGTCTCCTGCTTTCTCAGAGCAGCGCGCCTGCCTCCTGCTGAGCCTCCCTCCCACCCCACTCTCTGTCTCACCTGCCTCCCAGGTACCCGTCAAGTTATTGATGATGCCCCCTCCCCACACCCTGAATAAAAGCATTCTCCTTCAGAGAAGTCCTGGTGGCTGCTCTTAATACGTCTCTTCTCTCTGTAACCCCTGGATTCAGCTGATAAAAGGGCAAGAGCTTTTAACCTGCAGGACTGAGTCCCCAGCGATTTGCTTATCTCAGCTTTGGGAGGGTGAAGGCAGATGTCTCCTGGGCTGCTGAATGCCTGTCCCCTGTCACTACCTATATGGCTCTATGTATGCACTAGCTGTCTTCCTAGTGTTTCATATAATCTCACCGAATTGCCAGAAGTCTTATGAGGTAGGTCCTGTTATTATCTGGATTTTACAAAAGACAGCGCAGACAAGAAGGTTAATAAGTTGCCCAAGATCATGCAGCCCAGAGCGCGATGGGGCTGGGATTGTGTCCTTGTCCTGTCTGGTGTCCGTCCCCCTGGTCTCGGTCTGTGCCCGAGGGCCAGTTCTCCATCAGCAGGCAGAGCTGTGTGTGTGGAGGGGGTGGGGGATGGTGGGGGTAACAAATTGCTCTGCAGTTGTGTGCAGGTTCAGGGTCTGGGTCCAAAGGGAAGGGGTGTTTGGTGGTGACACACTGTGGTCAGTTGGGGATGGCACCAGTCTCCTGCTGTCGCGCCCCAAGGGTGGCAGCAACTTCTGCTCTCTGCAGGATGGTGGCCTTCGAAAGAAGGGTGCTGTGTCTGAGCGGCTGGGCCCTTCTTCTTCTTTGTCCTACCCCTCCACTCCCCATCTAAGTGCGTGCGCCTGGCTCAGCCGCTTCAAAGCCCTTGTAACTGCCCCCTGCGTAGGGGGATGTTCCCTGGGTGTCTCTCTTGGCCCCTGGAGGCATTGCCCAACACCGTGTTTGTCAAAAGATCAACAGAGTCCAGTGTTTTGAAATGAAGTTCCTAAAGAGAAGGCGACAGGTTTTGTTTTGCTTTGTTTTGTTTTTCACCAAACAGGATTCCTCCGCCCCACGGGAGGGGGCGTCATCTCAGGTAGCTAGAGAAATCTGTTCTGACTCTGACCGGGCTCTCATTGGCCTTTGGGAGAAGTCATTTTTCTCTCCAAAGTAACTGCCACGAGGGGGAGGCAGTTTCTGGAGCTGGGGGAGGGATGAGGGGAGAGGAAGAGGTGGCCACTGCAGGCTGAATGGTGGGGTAGGCAGGGTGTCTAGCTCCTTTCCGGGCAGCCAGAGGCCCACCTGAGCATGGCTGGGGTGGGGGCGCAGCTGGGGGTAGGGAGCTGAATGTACCCTTCCTTAAGAAGGAGTGGGTGTCAGACAGGGTGTCTGGCACTTTTCTCACGGTTCCTTCCAAAACCCTAGGAGGTGACTGTCATCCACCCTATGCTGAGCACTAGGAAGCTGAATCTCTAAGAGGGGAAGTTAGTTGCCCAGGATGCCCCAGTTTGGGGAGGGGTTTGAGGGACCTGGAGGGCAGAGGAGAGCCCAGGGCAGGCTGGTGTTGGGGGTGGAAAATCAGCCAGCGCTGGGGCCTTCCTGCTGTGGGGGTGTGTGGGAGATGTGAGTGTGAGGAGGGCTCCCGCTTCTTAGTAATAGGGTCGAGGGAGCCCGAAGGGCATCAGGGTGATGAAATCTTCCCGACTCACTTCTACCTGGCCCACTGGTTCTCCACCTGAAGCACAGGCAGCCCCGGGGGGCTGTGTTCAAAGCGTCTTAGCAAGGCCCTCCGCCCCAAGGCTGGTCTCTTTGGGACTGTTGTCCCCGAGCCTTTGCACTATCTTTCTATCTCTTAGGTGGCCTTCCCTCATCCTCTCTGAAGCCTGCTTTCACAAATGTGGCACAGACCTTGCCTCCTTCAGGCAGCCTTCCCTGATTGACTCTACTCACCATACACACCCAACACTGCTACCCAACACTTAGAGGGTTTATGCAGGTGGGTCCATTTTACTCAGTATGAAAGTACAGGTGATCAGGGCAGTGAATAAAGGGGACTCTGGTTCACTCCACGAAAGATCCCATACCTGCCTCTGTTACACACCAGAGAAAACGATTTGTTGGGTGGAAATTCGGTTTATGCCCAGACCATCATTAAGACCTAAGATGAAGGGCCCTTGCGTTCAGTCAATCATTTGCATGTTTTTTTTAAACAAGTTGAATTTATTTTCCTCCTCCCCTTTTTCCTTTTGATGGGAAAAACAACATAAAAATAACATTAAAGATTCTTTTTTGGGGGAAAAAAGAGAAAAAAACCTTTCTACCCATAAACCCTCTTATTTTTGAACATTCCAGTCTCTGTTCACATGCATGTTGACCTAAATAGCTTCAATCATGGAAGTTTTACTTGGCTGCTGGGCTATGAGCTTCCTGAAAAGAAGCAGAAACATCCTTCACCGAGCAGCCCACAGATGCCAGCCAGTGACAGACACGGGATGCAAGGGTCATTGTTAAGATCACTATGGCTACTAGCTTGGTGGGTGGAGGGACCACTGCTGTCGTTTGGCAAGTGTGGGTGCTCCCCCTTTTTGATCCCCAATCTTGCAGGGTAGGTACCGAGCCCTGCGAAGCCAGTTGAGTGATCTGCCTGTCACAGAATTAGAAAGTGGCCGAGCTGGGATTTGAACCTGGTACCTCGGAGCTTGGAGCCCTTATTCTTTTCATTGCAGCAGGGCTCCTCAACCTCAGCACTGTCCATGTTTTGGGCTGGATATTATTTGCTGGGCGGGGGGTGGCTGTCCTGTGCGTTGCAGGATGTTGAGCAGCGTCCCCCTCCCCCCGAGCTGTGACAACAAAGCTCGTCTCCAGACGATGGCAGATAAATACCCAGAGTGGAGAACCCTGTGCTGCCCGGTCTTGGGCGTCCTTTTCCGGTGTCCAGGGCTGCACAGGCAGGAGGTGCCCGTCCACGTGTTTGCCTTCCAGGGCCCCTTGCTGTGTGGGTTTGTGGCTGGTTCAGAGTCAGCCCAGGCGGTGTGAGAGGCACTGATGTGAGGATTCTTGTTCAGTCTTTACAGTCCTGCCTGCATGGCTCAGCCCAGGGGTAGCTGCCTACAGCATCTCCTGGCACCTTCTCCAAGAATCTCATACTTACCTGTCCCTCACTACCCCCAGGTGTGTTTGGGGGACTCACACCTATGGAGTGTGGCCTTGGCTGCTGTCGGTACACTCAGTGGCATTGTGCAAACTTTAAAAATGCTCCCCTTGCTCAGCCACGCTCCAGCGCACGAGGCTGGGTGGGCAGAGCAAGCCCCGGAACGCTGTCTGCCCTGACTGTCTCTGACGTTTTTGACGAGCCCACAACCTGCACAACTGCTCACAGCAGCCTTGACTCAGAGACTTCTGCTGACCCTCCTTTTCCTCTGGCTCCCCGGGGAAAGGCAGGGCCCGGGTGATGGAAGCCCACAGGAAAAGCCTAGACCTGCTTTCCTCCCGCCAAGTTTGACTTTTTCCTCACCTAGCTTTGCTCTGGACTTGCTTATTATTCACTCAGCAAACATAGTAAGCATTTACACTACACAAAGCCCTATTTTAAGAACTTGGGTTTGGAGCATCAAAAAAATGAGGCGGGATGACAAAGTGTAGAGATTCTCAAAGTCTGGCTTGGGAACATTTTCAGAGGCTCTGTGAGATTCTAGAATTTTCTTCCTATACTCTGACCCTGACAGCATGGTGCACCATAATGAAGTCAGCAGCAGATCTGGAAATCCAGCTCTCTTCTCATGTGCCCACATTAGGGAGGTTTGTAACATGTGAAACAAACCTTTCTCATGAATTTTTTCTTGTTTGGAGAATAAGGTTATTTTTCACGAAAAGATACTATTTATGTTAACAGGAGTGAGTTTGTATGGTTATTTAAAGCGCATTCAGAAAGATAAAATTTTCTGATTTTTATTCTTTAATACAGTAAATGTTAATAGATATAACTCCCAAGAATGAAAGCTCACTGGGGGCCTTGATAATTGTTAATTCTTAATAATTGTGAAGCATAACAATCCCTCGAGACCAAAGTGTGAGAACTGCTCGTGTGGTGGGCAGAGCCCTGGGCTTGGGGCCAGCTCGCCCGGATTAGCTGGTTGTGAAAGCTCCTTAACTTTCCGAGCCTCAGTTTTCTCGTCTGTGAAATGGGAATCTAACGGCCCCTTCAGAGGGGGACTGTGAGAAGTTCAGCTCACGCGCTGGACCCTGGGTCCTGCTGGAGGTGTTGCTGGCTCTGGAGGGCAGCTGGGGTGGCTTCAGGGGGGAGGTGTTAAGTGGAACACTGTCAGGAGAAGGAGGGGGGACCAGACTCCTCCGCAAGGTAAATATGTGAGGATTGGGAAAGTCGGTCAAAGGAAAGGAATCCAGTTTGTGAAATCGCTTCAAAGGGGAATCAGAGGCGACCTGTTTTGCCTTTGATTATTTTGATTGTAACTGTTTAAGTTTTGTAAAACTCTGCTCACTTTCCCTCCCTCTCTTGTTAATGGACGAGGGGCCTCTCAGGGCACAGGTGAGCTGTGCCTTGCTGAGGTCACTCAGGGGAGGTGGAGGCCATGTCTGCGGGCCACACAGGCCTGGGAGGGGCTTTGGAGAAGTCCAGAGGCCCAGCTGAGGCTGCCATGGCCAAAGGGGGGCCGGGCACTGGTCCTGACTGGGGCCATGGCGGTGGGGCAGGGAGCCTGTTCGTCTGCCTGCCGGGTCTGGGTTCTCACCCCATGAGACCCCTTCTTTGGGACCTTAGGGTCCTTGTTTACCAGAAAACTCCTACCAAAGTAGAAGTACCAGAACAACTTGTCATTGGCCAGTGATGCCTCATGGTGGCCTTGTTTATCTGATACTGGAAAGCAGGGCCTTGGGGCCAAGGGGCCATGGGGCCATGGAGTGGAGGGCAGAGACGTTTTGAATGTCATGGGCCCGAGCGAGTTTCCAGCCTCAATGTCATTTCTCTTTCTTCTCCTGGGCCCCTGGGCCCCGGCCCTGGTGTTAGGACCTCTGCCCCTTTTTGCCTTATTTGTCTCAATTCTGGGTTCAAGTCCCAACGTGTAAACAAATGAAAGCTGTTATTGGCAGTCAGCTCTCTTTCTGTGTGTGGGTCTTCCCTCCATTCTCTAGTCTCTCTCAGTCCCATGCGTGTGCGTGTGCGAGGACATGGGGGACGTGGTGGGGATGGGGCTGTCCCGCCCTGGGCTCTCCTTCCTCTGGAGTCAGGGCCCATGCGGACAGCTCCGTGGCCCTGGTGGCTCCGATCACGGGGACCTCACCCCAGGTGGTGAGAGGCAGCCGGCTGGGAGTGGTTTGGGTTTTTCACAACGACAGTTTCCTGAAAGTCACCCTGACTCTGGGCTGGGGACAGCCGTGTCCAGGCCAGGGGGGGAAACATAGAAAGAGGAAGGCGCTTCCTGTTAGAAAGCAGAGAGGGCCGCCGGGCCCCTGTGCCCCAGCACCGCTGGCACTGCGAGCGCCCAGCCCTCCTGGTCTCCCAGGCGGAGGGGCTGGCAGTACCTCCCACGGCTGGGCTGGCTCTGGTTGGCCTGCACACCTCTCCCCTGTCCCTCCCCCAGTGCCATCCAGGTTGAGGCGCCATCCTCCGTCCAACTTGATGGATGGTACGGCTTCTCTCCATGCCTCCCTGGCCCTTAGACCCCAGACTGGTTGCTTTTGAATTCTGCTTTAAAAAAAAAAAAAAAAAGGAAGGAAGCTGAGGGTTTCCCTCTCAGAGAGGCCGCCCAGGGAGGCCAAGCCACATGTGGTGGCTTCTTCTAGGTCGCCTGTCACTCCAGGAATGAGGAACACTCCGGTTATGCTAGACCCCTCCCCTGCCCCACACCCATCCCCATCCCGGGCCACCGCTGGCTCCTTTCCCCGGGAGGATAGCGAACATATTTAGGAGCCAGCTTGCCATGGTCCTGCCCATTCACAGTGGACAGACATCAGCCGTAACCCCTCCCCAAGGTGACTGGATCGGTTAAAAATACCCTGCTTTTTTTTTTTTTTTTTTTGGACCCAGATTCTACCCACTGGCTCCTCTTCTGTGGTTGTCTATTAGCTCTGGGGTCTTGAACCCAGGCAAACAAGCTTGGCCTCAGTCTCCGAACCTGTCAAATGGAGGTGTAATGCTAACACCCACTGTTCAGTGTGGCTATGACAATTCTGTCACTATGGCTCACGGTTCATGTGCCCACATGTCCCACTCTGCCTAGGACAGTTATTCATACACCCCTTTCACTCTCAGAAGTGTCCTGGTTGGACAATCAGTGACATGTGGACTCTCTTTCCTTGACCAGTGACAGCCTGTGTAGAGGAAAGGACACTGGGTTTGCTCTGGGTTCTTGTCCCAGCTCTGCCACCAAGCACAGTGTGGCTTTAGAGGTGGTGCTTCTCTGAGCTGGTTTCCCCAGCTGGATGGCTAATGTCACCCACCCACCCGAAAGGCACAGTCGTGTGTTCTCTGGTCTGCATCCCCGGGGCCTGGCACACAGTAGGTGCTTGGCTGGGTGGTGACCAACTCAAGCAACACATGTTGTGACTGGGGAAGCCGCTCTTGCCCCTGCTTCGCTCTCGAGAGATTCCCGGTCCCTGAGTCAGGGCCAGCGTGTGCCTGTGGCCAGTGCCCCCCGAGGCCCCACCCATTCTCTCCCCAAGCCACCCACACCCGGGCCAGGCGCGGGCCTCAGCTTGATCCCTGCTGCTTCCGGCTGTTTCCCTGACTCCTCCGAGCACCTGTCTCTTCCGCCTCAAGCTGAGAGATTGGGCAAGATGGGCAAGTCGCCAAGTCCAGCTGGGTTTCTGGCCTCAGGGGCCACACATTGTACTGGGCGTGTGGGACACCGAGATCGCGTGTGGACTCTGGCTCTGCTTCTGAGCAACGATGTGACCTAAGGCAAGTTGCTTAACCTCTCCGGGCCACCATTTTCTCAAGTGCACGATGGAGAAATCCTAACGCAGCCAGTGAGAGGGGTGGCTGAGGGGGCCGTGTTAGGTGTTCCCACAGTGCTGCTGGTGACAGCAGTGCGGCTCTTCCTCTGCCCCTTCCTCCTCGTGACTGTCCCCAGGAAGGCCGTGGTCACCCGTCACCAACCTGATCTGGGCCCAGAGAGGCGTAGCGTGTGGCCTAACCAAGATGTAAAATGCAATTTTACAAAGAGGAGAAGGTTCAACCAACCACCAGCCCTGAAAGCGTCAGATGTAGACATGAAACTGGCCCGGGGCCCTACATCATACTCCCTGTTCCTTAGGGAGGAAGCAGGGCAGTCCAGGGGCACATCGCCTGAGCACCTACTAGGTGCTGGCATTTGCACACGCACGAGTCACCTCATCTTCACCTTGACTCCCAGGAGTGAGCATTATTGGTCCCTGTTCAGGATAAAGTGTGGAGAGGTGGCTTTGCCCAGGGCTGTCTAACTTATTTTTCTGCAGCGGGGAGACTCGAACCCAGGTGTGTCTGTCACCTATGTGGGACTACCTTTCACTCCCCTGCCCCATTGGGGGCCCAAGCGTGCCTTGCATCCCTGTCTCTGCCACAGAGGTGCCTGGGTCTTGGCACTGCCTCGGCTTCTCTCTCTCCGTAACCTGAGGCCCGCCTCCCACCCATTTCTCAGGGGCGCTTTGAAGATGGGTACAGTGTGTTTGCCCAAAGCTCCCAGGGCCCGCTGGGGCCTCACCAGGGCAGCGTGTTATTAGCTGGCACACAATGATAGCAGCCACACAGCCGTAATGGGTGCTCTCCAAACATCCTGTCCCCGAAGCCAGGGGCAGGCATCATTAGCCCCATTTGAGAGATGGGAAAGCTGAGGCCACGGTTGTCGTGGGTGACCTGCCCACAGCGCTGTGATGAGTCAGTGGAGGCCCAGCGCAGCCCTGCTGTCCCTCTGTTCTCCTTCCCTCCTGAGAAAAGGAGGGTGAGCGCCCCTGGGGGCTCTAGCCTGGCAGAACCTGGCATCGGGTGGGGGTGAAGTCAAAGGAGGATGGGGGAGTCCAGAGCCCCTTCCTTAGAGACACTGTCCCCCCACTTTCTTCAGCTGTTACTTTGAGGCTAAGACCATGGCCGTGCTGCTGGTGGTGTGTGTCCTCGTTCTTCTAGCCTAAAAGAGAAGACACTTACATGCAGAACGGGAGGGAGGGCAAAGACACTTACATGTGGAGACAGGAGGGAGGGCAAAGAACTCACATGTGCTCAGTGCCTTTCACGTGCCACCTACTACTCTCCACGCAGACTGTCATCTCCTCCTCACTTTACCAGGGAAGCAAACAAGGCCCAGGGGTGAAGTAACTCATACCAGAGCTGCACATTAGGCGGGAAGCTAAGTTGGGATCCCAGCCCAGGCTCATCTGGCTGCAAAGCTGTTCTGGAAGTCACCCACCCTGACTCTTCAGGATTTCTTTAAAAAGGGTGGGGTCTACACAGGTCAGCTTCTTGGGTGTGTGACCCTACCCCTGGTTTAACTGGCTCTGCTGTCACTGTTTTTGAATTCTTAATAATCTTTGAAACACAGGCCCTGCACTTTCATTTTGCTATGAGCCCTGAAAATCACGCGGCTAGTCCTGGGTCTCTGCACAAACGCTATGGATGGGACCGGGGGCCTCAAACACGCAGAGGGGCTTGGACCAGTGACTGCTGTTCAGTGTCCCCATCTGCACACAAGCCTGGGTAGAATGGCCAGGTCTCACTGGCATTGTTGTCATGGCAGCTGGGCCACAAGCCTGGTGAGGACTTCTTGTGGGAAGAAGGATCAGGATGGAGACAGAATCTGGGGTTTAGTCTAAGGAGACCTGGTAGTTGGCAGAGCATTAGGATGACTGACAGGTACTAGAGACCCAAGAAAGGGGACACAGGAGCCTTCTGGGCTGCTGCGGGCGGATGGAGGGCATTACTCCAGCCATTAGTCTAGGACAGCAACTTTCAAACTTTGTCATCTCAGGCCACGTATAGACAAATTTGTAAAATTTTGCAGCACACCGAAGATATTTTTTGCCGACCTGACAAAAATAGGTATATTGAGCCCTGGCTGGTGTGGCTCGGTGGATTGAGTGTGGGCTGGGAACCAAGCGGTCCCGGTTCAATTCCCAGTCAGGGCACATGCCTGGGTTGCGGGCCAGGTCCCCATGAGGGCCATGTGAGAGGCAACCATACATTGCTGTTTCTCTCCCTCTCTTTCTCCCTCCTTCCCCTCTCTCTAAAAAATAAATAAAAATAAAAAAATAGGTATATTGATTTAAGCAACAATAATAATGGTAACTACCTACCCTTTTGCTCCAAAGCGACCTTCCAAAAAATCAGGTGCCTATACTTGTATATAAGTATTTTTGGTATCAAGAATTAATCACTTTGACACAACCTTAGTATGGAAAGTGACCAATAAGAAGCAACTCTATTATATGACCTATATATTTATGGTTTAAGTCAGGGCATTCAGATAGACAGCTATTGTTGTGTTGGCTGCTGTCATTTTTTGATAATCTAAGGAAAAAAGGTCAGTGCCCCTGCATAAATAGTTAGGTATTGCATGTTTTAAAAATTCCTGCAGTGCACTGGTTGAAAATCGCTGGTCTAGGAAGTTGCTGAGGAATTGTTGACCTATGTAACCATTACCTTTTGCTGGTTGGTACTGGATGGGAGGCCTGACCAGCTTTTTCTTTCAAACAGACAGTTGGGTGACTTTCAAAGTCATTACTGGGGGAGACTGTGAACTTGTTCCGATGACATTGCAGCAGAAGATGCTTCGGTGACCTGAGCACGTCCCCACGGGTGGTCTCTGGTTTTAGCTGCACCCGTGGGGGTGGATGGCTGCTTGTGAGTTATGATTCCTACACATAGCCTCCCACTCATCCGATAGAGTGGGCCCCTGACTCTCTGATTTTCTGCCTCCAGCTCAGCTGTGGGAGCCCACTCAGCTGTGTTCAGGGACAGCCCCAAAGTCAGAGGTCCCGGAAGACTCGTGTTTCCATGCCTACTTCAAAAATACAAAGTGACATTGCCTTTTCCTTCTTCAGTGACTCATCCCTCCCATCTCCCATTACTGCTTCTGGGGGTCATCTCCTAATAAACCGGGTGAGCCGCAGTCCTTGTCTTGGGCTCTGCGTTTTGGGGATTACAGGCTGGAAGGGGTGGTATCCCTCAGAGTATCATCAATCCCTTTTCTGGGCTAACTTTCAGAAGCTGAGGCCCGATCTTTTGTATTTTTTCAAACAGAGTAAACCTTTTGTCTTCTAGAAGGCGGGGATTTCTGGCAATAGCCAAACATGATCCAGAGCAAACCCTGGTCTGAGGTGGGAGAGAAACCACACTCGGTGCAGAACGGCAGCTCGGGTGGGGGCTGGCCTTTGCCAAGACTCAGCTTCTGTCTGACCTTGATTGTGTCTTTGGCTGTGTGATCCTGGACCAGTGAGTTGGCTTCTCTGGGACCCAGGGGCTTCATTTGTACAGTGAAGGATAGTAGCACCCAGCTCCCAGGTTTGCTGTGAGGATTGAGCATATTTATGAAATCATTTGTGATTTATAAAAACGTGTACATACAGACACGAGGTATGATTGGTTGAAAACAAGACAGTGGCTGCCGAGTGAAGAGGTGGGAGCCAGCAGATTGTGCAGGTATGCTCCCACGGGGGTTTGGACACCTTTGATCCACGGGAGCATCTTCAGGAGGGCCTCACCGAGAGATTCTTGGGCTGGGACAACTCTTTTCTGCCTGTGGTCACCCTGGGCTGCTGGTTACGAGGCACCTTTGGTCCTCCATGGGTGCGCTGAGATACTGTTTGTACAGGCAAAGGGTCTGGGTTCCAAACTCGTTTTGTGGGAATTTATGAGCAAGTCCTTGAAGAGAAGCACATGATGCCATGGCAGACAGTTGATGCACTCGCCTGGCGTCAGTGTGGATGCTGTGTGGGGTCTTCCGTCTATTTGACAAATATTTGTTGAGCAACTGCTGTGTGTCAGTCACTGTGTTGGTGCTGGCGATACAACAGGAAGCCCGGGCCTTTCTGAGACCACATTCTAATGGGGGAAAGGTGGTAAAGAAATGCAAATATAAGGACAACATGTGTGATGAAAAAAAGAAAAGCCAGGTGAGAAAACAGAGAGTTACAGAGCATTTCTGCCTTAAAAAAATGGCCAAGGAGGGTAGCTGGAGGAGTTGACATTAGAGCAGGGACTGGCATGACATGAGAGGGTGGATTGTGGGGGATTTGGGGTAAAAGCAAAGGCAATAGTTAGTGCAAAGGCTCTGAGGTAGGAGAGAGGAGAGAGAGGAGAGAAAGGGTAGAGGGAGGGAGAGAGAGGGAGAGGGAGGAAAAGAGAGAAGGTGAGGTCAGAAAATTCAGGAGCTAATGAGGTAATGGGAAGGCCAGAACAAGCACAGCTTTGTAGGACAAGGTCAAGTTTAAGTCCAGTCTTTGCCACTAGTTGCTACATGACCTTGAGTATGTCCCTTCTGCTCTCTGGGTCTAGTCTCCTCATATGCAAAGTGAAGGGTTAGATGAAGGCAAGTGGATGTCAACTCTAAAATGTCTGCTTTTTAAAATGTAATTCAATTAAAAAATTTATTTTTTTCCATCATAAAACATCTGCTTTTAAAAAGCACCAGCGCTCAGACCCCCTGCAGTCAGGTGAATCAGAAGCTCTGGAGATGAGGCCCCAGCATCTGTGCTTATTACACGCCCCTCTCCCCAGGTGACTCTGGGAGCCACCTGAGCAACACGGGGCCAGAAAGCCTGCAGGGCAGCGGAGAGGCTTCCGACGGAGACATCTCAGCCTGGTCCCTCGGCTCCGTCCCGCTTCGGTCAAGGCCAGCAGCCTGCCTTGCCACCAAACGCCCGGATCTGCAGGAAGACAAATGGGCCCTGTCCGGGCCCTTTTTTCCTACCCACTGGCCCCAGGACCAGGGCGCACAGGGCAGCGTCCTCCCCGCGCCGGGAGATTTTGTTTACCGCGCACAATTGGGCGCTACAGGGCCGCACAGCTGCGATCTTGCCTCATCGCAATTGCCAACAATGGGGTGGGGGGTGGCCTTCACCCCCCTGCTAATTTCTCAAGTTCCTCTTTCGGGCATATGGCTGTCCCTCCATGTTCCCGTGGCTGCGTGGACGTGGACCGAGGCCCAGCGGGTGACTAAGAGGGGAAGCCCCTGCGCCGTGAGGCTCCCAGTGGCTCCTGGATTGCGTAAGGGCTATTTTTGAGGCGATTGCAGACAATCTGATGAATCATAGCAAACTCATATGGCTCTGGTGGGGGACTGTCCTTCCTCATGCTGCTGTGGAAAGTGGAGTTTCTCAAAATGAATCAGCAGCAGCAAGCCCCAGGCCCGTGGGAGGAGGGTGAGGGTGCATTACACATTTCCAAAGTGCTGGGCACGGCCTCCGGGGTCTGGGTGCGGGGGCTGCCGGGACCCAGCTCTTTGGTTTCCTCAAGTGACTCAAAAGGCCTCCCTCACCCACCTGAGCCCGCCACCTGGGACCTTGCGACACTCGACACTGGATCACGGAATCAAGTCCTTTGCTCTTACCAGGGACTTGAGAACTGAAGGACGTCTGAGGCGGTGTGGCTGAGTGTAGCTGAGCTGCTTGGTGGCCACGCAAGACTCTATTAAAGACTTTTCTAATCCAGAAGCCCCAGATGCCTCCCCTGACTTGGTGGCATGTGCAGAAATTCCAGACCATGAGGAAAAGGCTCAAACCACCTCTGTTAGTGGGTATCTCCAGGGTCTTCTGTGTAAGGTGTGGATGATTGGGCCAGCAGGCTGAGATTAATAGGCTCCCCCTGGAACTCCCATCCTGTCCAGGGCAGACTGTTCCCCTTGACTATCCACTGTCCTGCTAATCACAAAGTCTCCCTGTGCTTTGGATGAGACAGTAGAATTATAAAGGAGGCCCAAAGTCAGACTTCCACATTCTTTCTGCCCCTCCAACCTCAGAGGTGTGCCAGCTAAGAGCTGTTTGGGGACCCGTGACTTTGGGATTAGACAATCCTGGGTTTGAGACCCAAATTCAATATGGTGGCTTGGGGCGAGTCCCTGGATGTAGCTGACCCTCAGCGCTCATTTGTAAAGGCAGGAAGCACCCCCTGCCTGGTGAGGCTGTCATGAAGAACACACAAGGCAGCCAGGGACAGATGCTGACAACCCAGACTCTACAGCCACGGGCTTAGGTCCTTGTGCTGCTGCTTACTAGCTGTGTGTCCTTAAGCAGGTCACTAAACTGTTCTGTGTCCCGGTTTCCTCATCTTTAAGTGGGGACGATATAATGGAATCTTCCTCATAGGGTTGATAAATAAGCTAATCCATGTCAAACTAAAAGAAGGATGTCTGGTCTAGAATAAGTTCTCAGTAAGTGCCAGCTCTCATTATGTAAAGTTATCACAGATTTGTTACGACCAAGGCTGGAGAAAGAGTGGTTGTCATTGTTATTCTTATCCTTTGGGTTTGGATAAAAGCTGAGACCCGAAGGGACACTGGAGAGAGGAAAACCTGAAGTTGTGAAGACTGTGGAAGTCAGACTTTGGGCCTCTTTTGTAATTCTGCTGTGAGGTCCAAAGCAGAAGGAGACTGTGATTGGTTGGACAGCAGGAAGGCAAAGGGGACAGTCTGCCTTGGGGAGGACTGGCGTTCCAGGGCGACCCGATTTACCTCTCTGTGAAGACGGATGGCTGCAGCTGGCCCAGTGATCCGCACCTCACACTGATGACCCTGAGAAACCCCAGCAGGCCACTGGCCTCACGGGGGAGTCAGGCCGCTGAGGCTGAAGTGAGACTTTTTTTGTGTGTCTGTCAGAAAAACGGCCTCTATTGGGCAATAGCTGAAATTTGGAGAGATTTTCTGTGGCTGCTGGTTCTGGGGAACAAGTTTCCTTGCAGACACTCTGTGAGGAGGGTTCGAGATTCTGGCTGGTAGCTCTTGGGCAGAAGCCTTGCACCTGGGCTTGAGGTTAAGCTAATTTCAGGAACCAGATGTCCTCATAAGGCGGTTCTCACCCCTGGCTGCAAATCTGAATCACATGGAAAGCCTTAAAAAAATAAGTCTGCCTGGGCCGCACCCCAAAGTAATTGAATTTGAATGTGCACAGGCAGACGCAGGTTTTGTAGGGTTTGAAATCACTCCGGATGGTTCTGTTGTGCGCGGAGGGGTGGAAGCCATTGCTCCCGTTCATCCCTCGGCCCTGCAGTGAGTTCTTTTCTGCTTCCTTTCATCTTGAACTACCTGCCCCTCCCCCACCCCATCTCACTCCACGCCACTTCCTTGTATTGTGATCCGTTCTATTTGGATACATCCCGAGGATATCGATTGGTTGACTGAGTCAGCCATTCGAAAGTGCTTATTGAGGGCCAGTTGTGTCCCCGATGTTGGTCTAAGAAGGGCAGGCAACAGCAGGGAGCAGGCGGAGGCCAAGTCCCTGCTCTCAGGGAGTTAGAAGCGGAAGACGGGGCACCGCCGATAACTGGAGAATGCTTGTGGATGGGGTCGAGAACAACACAGCAGGGAAGGGGTGCGGGGTGCTGGGTGTTCAGAGAAGGTGAAACAAGCCAAGACCTAAACGAAGTGAAGGAGCCATTGAAAGACGATGTGGGGATAGAATATTCCAGAAAGTAGCGGGAAATTATGAAAACCCGAGGAGTGAACGTGCGGAATGCATTGCCCTCCAGTTCCTTTTACGGCACACATCAAATCTCATCGTTTTGTTGACTGCCCACCCCGTTCCAGCCCTCTAAGGTCTCTGTTATTCCATGACGTTCAGTCCTAACTAGTTTCTTTGGACTTGGCTTAACCAATTGGGTAAGTAGGCTGATATCAGGTAACAGGTGATTACACGTATCAATTACAATAAATGCTAATTCCGAGGCTTGCTGATGGAGACGGCGCTGTCTTCTTGGGCTCAGCTCAAACCTGGAGAGATGATCTGCCTGACAACCATGCGCTAAAACCATGCGCAAGTTCAGTGAGAAATTAGAAAGGGCTCACCTCAGATATATTTCCCCTTGTGTGTGGCCCTCTTGCTCTCATGGATTTTTTGTTCGATGATATAATCCACATACAGGGCCTCAGTGGGCACCAGAAACCCACCAGGATTCCCAATAGGCGCCCTTCTCTTCTGCCCTCACCTGCCACAGGTCTACAGGCCAAACATCGGGAAAAATGTCCAGGGCAGCTGAAAGGGAGAGAGGACAAGGAGTGAAATAGGGGCTTAGAGAAAAGAAGAGCTTCCAGACTTGCCAATGACTTTAGAGATTATTTTGCCCGCTGCCCTCATCCGAGAGGCGGAGGGGAAGTGACTCGCCCAGGTTACCAGGGTCGTGTGGGAGACATCCCGGAGTGGGAGCCAGTTTCTCACATCTCTACTCCTGTTCTCCTGCTTCAGTTTCTCAGGGCCAACAGGGGCCATGGGGACATGGCGGGGGACCCTTGGTTCTAGTTTCATGGGGATGAGTCTGGATTTCACTAGGTCTCTCTGGAAGTGACCCCCATGCCATTTCTTTGCCCTCAGGGTCCTCCCTTCGTCTACCTCTACATGCCCGGATCCTCTCCAGGTCATCTTTTGGATGCATTCAATGATTTAATATGAGTGCATCAGATATTTATAAGGCACTTCTTATCCACCAAGGGCTCTGCTGGGGTCTGGGGCTCTCCTGGTGAGCGAGGTAAACATGGACCCTGCCCTCAGGGGCCGCTCCGGTCTATCTCCCTATTTGGAAGAAGCAGCTCTCCTCCTGAACTCTGGGCCTGTTGTCTTCACTCTGCGTAAGACACCGCCCCTCTGTGTAATAACAGGATTCGTGACTCATCTCTGGAATCTAAGCTCCTTCAGGGTAGGATTAGTGCCCGGATACGCCAATGTCTCCTCTAAACATGTGGCCCAGCATCTGACCCAGCCGCCTTTGTGAGGTAGTGAGTTCCCTGTCCCCGTCAGATTGGGGGTGGGAGGACTAAGGTATCAGAGGATTAGGCAGGGGATCCTCATTCCTCCAGCTGAGAGTCTCAGTTCCTCATGTGATGTTGTAATGACACCTGCCATTTACTGGATATTTACTGTGACCCAATGTGGTGCTTTGGGCTTTATATACACATTTAATCCTCACACCCACCTTTTTCAGGAAGTGGTATTAGAACTTCCAGGTCATAGACCGGGAGTCAGAAGCTGGGATGTATTAGTGCTTTGCTCCCAGGTGCTCAGCTTGGAAGTAGTGGCAAATGAGTTTGAACACAGGTTCATTTCTATGCCCATATTTTTCAAACTGAAGATTATTAACTATTAGTAGGATATGAAATAAATTTAGTGGATCATGATTAGTATTTTGGAAAAGGGAATAGTAAAAGGGAATAGTATTAGTAAAAGGGAATAGAATAAAACAGAAAACATTAAGTACATTGCTTACAGTGAGACAAGAATTGGTTTCTAAAAATTTTGTTTGAGGTACACACACCCAGCTAATCAGTGTTCTGTGTAATGTATTTCTTGATTAAAAATATTTAAGGGCTGCTGCTCTAGGTGTACTGCCCCAAACACGCTAATTAAAGAAAAATTCATTTTACTGAGCACCTACTATGTGCTGGGAATTACTCTGCAAACTGCAGCCAGAAAGGAAGCCAAGTCACTTTGACAGACAAGCCCCTGCCCTTCCAGTCTGTCCTCCTCACCCCAGAGAGTCGACCTCCCGGATGCCCTTGACCCAGCCTGTGGGGAGGGATATGCCTCCTCAGCTTCCCAGTGAGGCTGCAGCAGAGCATATCGGGCTGAGTTCAAAGTGCTGACTCCAGAATGTGTCCTGTCCAGACAACCCTTGGTGCATCACAGCAGGATGATGTATGATGGGGACGCATCACTGAGCTGCTTGGGGTCAGGGCCACCTTCCCCACACCTGCTTAGCAGGGAGATTGCTTAATCCTCGAGGCCCAGGTGCCTGCCATTATTTTAAGATGTGTTTGTTCATTTATTTCCATTCTTGAAGTACAAACTCAGTGCTATGTTTCCAAAATTGGGCAGAGGGCAGGTGGTTGTAACAGAAGACACGCGATGGGGGAGGAGAGGAGAGGGGACGAGAGGGGAGAGGAGAAGAGGGGAGGGCAGGAGAGAGGAGGAGACGCCGGTGCTTTTCTTGTATTTTCAAACTGTGGGTCACAGAACATCAAAGCAGGCAGAGTCTTCTTAGATATCACCTGATCCGGCCCCGTAATATTTTGGATAAGGAAACAGAGGCCGGGAGAGGGGAAGGGATTTCCTAGACAACACAGCCATGATGGAATGAGACGAGCTATTCCTGTTCGGCTGCGTTCTGTTGGCAAGTGACAGGGCACACTGGCTGTCGAGTTGTCAACTACAAGTGCCTTCACACAGGGTTTTCCTCCAAGCCCCGGGACTGACCCAGACGGAACCTCCCCCTCAGCCTCACGCCCAGCCCTGCGCCCCCCAGGCTAGTGAGGCGTCTGCAGCCAGAGCACAGGGCAGAGTCACTGAAAAGAGCCACCGTTCTTATTCTGACTAGGAACACTTTGGCAATGCCCCCGGCTGGCACTCTCACACAGCCCATTCAGAGCCAGAGCTTCGTGGACGAGAACAGAAGGAAGCTTTTTCCTCGGCAGCTGGTGACAAGGAACATGGACAAGTCATAGGCAGAACTGGCCCCCAAATAAATAAGATCACATAGATCTAGGCTTGAGCAAACCCAGGAGAAGAAGGATCAATGGAACATCTGAGTGGGGGTTGTTCTGAGAATGTCTTACTCAGTGGTTCCCAAACTGTGTTCTGTGGAACCTTAGGGCATTCCCAATTCTCTATACCAGGACAGATCAGCTGCAGGAATGTATACACTGTGCTTCTCCTACAAGGCTTGCCACAAACTCCATGCTGCAACTTTCCCACCTCAGAGGTGCCTCGAATACCCCAGAGTCTGCAGGGCTTAAGCCTCAAATGCTGAGGCTGTTTCTACCAAGACCAGAACTTGTGCATGGGCTGCATTCAAAGCTGACAGTCTTCTGTGGCACTTGGGAATTGGCTTGGGGCATTATTCTCAGTTGTGGACCCTGCTAAATTCAGAACCTGAGGAGGCTTTCTGGGTGTGTGCTTCTGTCTTCATGGGGTGAGACCCAACAATTTGTCCTTCACTTTGGAGGGGATGTCCTGGCCTTTCCCAGAACCCATTACGGCAGATGTGGCAGGAGCCTGGTTGTTCACGGGATCCTCCTCCCATCTCTGGAGAGCTTGTATCCTATGAAGACTTCCAAAGCTCTTGTTACTTCTTACTCATACTGATCAATTAACAGGAAGTCCTGCATGTATGTGACCGATGTGATGCTCTGTGGAATGTCCAGATGACCCACATCTCTTCAGACTCTACTGTGACAAAGAACAGAAGAGTCACTGAAGCCCAGGGGAAGGCTGGCAATGAATAATGCTGTCCACGCCACACGAACAGGAGCTGCTCCTGGTTCTCTGTCCAGAGAAAGGGGCAAAGGAACACATTCGGCAGCTCAGCGGCCATGTCCCATCCCTGCCTGTGTTAACCTGCCCGGTAGAGAAACTACATACAGCACAGCAGTTACAATTAGAGCCACTGCTGCCCTGGCTGGTGTGGCTCAGTGGCTTGAGCAGTGGCCTACAAACCAAAGGGTTGCTGGTTCAATTCCCAGTCAGGGCACATGCATGGGTTGTGGGCCAGGGCCCCAGTAGGGGGCATTCGAGAGGCAACCACACATTGATGTTTCTCTCCCTCTCTTTCTTCCTCCCTTCCCCTCTGCCTAAAAATAAATAAATAAAATCTTAAAAAAAAAAGCCAACAACAACAATTGGAGCCACTACTTGGTTGTGTTAGCATCATGACATCAGTGTCGGCTTCTAGATTCTTTCAGATTTTTTTCCCCCAGTGGCCAGACCAGCAAATTAAATGGAGATTGGGTGGGAACTACCGTTCCTCTATCCTTTAGATCTTCAAGGGTGGCAGCAATGTCTCTTGTGATGCAATATTGATTTGATTCACTATCTCAGCTAGTGGGGGGTGGGTGGAGGCAGTTTTCAAAGTTTCTACTTGTCTTTCTTCACGATGACTGTTCTTACCTCACCAGCCGTGCAAACAACATGGAAGTTCTGCCAACAAAGCAGCTCCATTCCGGGTTTGTACTCGGGGACTAAGGAAATGACCACTGGGTGAGTCTGTGGACTTGCTGTGAGTGAAGCCTCAGCCAGGACTGTATTTATTGCCTGGCCCCCACACATCCTCATTCAAACAGGGGACAAGATAATTTTTTGGGTCTCATGTATCAACTCAGATCCTGTGTCCCACCAACAGTCCTCAGAATTTCTGTTTTTTTTTTTTTTTTTTCCCCTGAGAAAAACTCTTCTGGTCTCTTTGACATGGCGGTGCAGGGTCTTTCTTTTGCAGGGAGGGGCTGGCCTTTTCTTCAGTCAGTGGGTTCTATGTCTGAAAAAGGACTCAGGTCTGGAAACTTGGCAAGAGATCCCAATTCTTGATTTATTCTGATTGCATAGATTGAGCAATTTCCTTGCTGGCTGCTCATCGAACTTGCCTTTAGGAATGTCAAGTTCTATTAACCGTCTCCGGAGCTGTCTGTGTGGCTCAGGCCCCAGGCTGCCTCAGCGACTGCTGCTCAGGACAATGTCTGCACTTCTCTTGCTTCTGATGGTTAAAGTGTCACCTGGGATCCCATTATTCCCATTCCTGTCAGGGATGTCTTTGCAGATCCAGCATTTTCTGGCTGAAAAATGTCACAGCTTGGCCTTAGTCATGGGTTTGGCAGTCAGGCGATGAGGTGGGGGTCTGAACTGAGTGTGGGGTGGGAGCATATGTTTTCTTGCGACACAGAGAAGGGGAGATAACTTTCTTCGTCCTTTTAAAGCTGGACAGGAATGCTCATGTTTCCCAGGAGTCCTGGGCCACTTCTGTGGGCTCCGAGAGTCTGGGGAAATGCGGGGGCTTCAGGGTTCTTGAGTGGCTCCACACTAATGTCCCTGTTCCAAGGCTGAGGGCCCCATTTTTCTGATTAAAGTTCTGACCTTGGAATAACAGAACTGCCAGGGCTGAGGATGTTCTGGTGCTCTGTTGCCCCCCTGCAAGGAAGACCTGGGCCTCGTTCCTTGCCCCTCTGTGCTCTGACTGTAGGAGATGAGCACTCTTGAGATGCTGCTTAAAAGGACCCCCTGACTTAGACATTGTACCTGAAATTGGTGATTTTCATGATTTTCCTCTAGTGCACGAGTGGCTTTCAGCGAGACTCAGCTGATTTTAGTGACATTGTAATTTGTACCTTTTCTAAACTGCTCAGTAGCCTGAAACAGTGCACCCAGCCCTCTACTCCCTTCCACAGGTAGCCCAGCTGAGAATTTGCCACCGTAGAAGGGCTTTAGGTTCCTGCAGCTCCATTGCCCCAGGGGCTACGTATACTCCATGTACCTCCCCATGCCCCTGGCCCCCAAGTGCTGGAGTACTCACTGTCAGCAGCCAGCGAATGAGGGATCCAGTCCCCAATCCCATTTTAATCAGTGTCCTTTGGCTACCCCTCTTCTCGTACCAACTCTCTCGAGCCAGACACTCTGGGAAATAGAGGCTGGGACAGAAACTTGGGTACAGGGTGTTAAGGACAGTACTTTGGGGAACAACACCTGCAAGGGAAGAAAGAATGTAGGGTCGGGCAGAGGGAGAAGCTGAACTCTGAGCGGTCACAGTGGACGCCTCAGCCAGGCCCACCGGGAGCTCTGAAGCTGAGCCGGCCCTGTAGACTTGGCTCGAACTGATGAGGCCTTGGAATGTCTGCATTGACCCGGAGTGGGCTCATAGGAAAGGGAGATATCTCTGGGTGAGAGCAATTCCTGGGGAGGCACAATGCTCAGGGCAAACAAGGGCCTCAGTCTGAAAGGGGCATCTAGGCAGAGACTACAGCAATGGTTCTTAGAGCAGGGAGGGGGGCCCAGCCAGCACCTTTGGCGGCACCTGGGACCTTGTTAGAAATACAAAATCTCAGCCGCCACCCCCCCAGGTCTGCTGACTCAGACACTGGGTATAAGATCCAGCAGCCCGGGTTGCAGCACACCTTCCCTGTGAGTTTGAGGCCGCGGAAGTTCGAGCTCCACAGTTGCGGAAGGAGCGAGACCTAGCAGATCATTTACTAAGGAAAACCCTGCTGCCCGAGCTCAATTTCAACGTGCATTCAGAGAGCACATTTGAAAGAAGTGTGCGTGCAGTGATATCTATTTATAAATGGTTTCCTTGATCTATTTTAAAAAGCGTGTTCGGGTGTTCCTCAATAAACTGGTGCGTGAGGGCAACTGGCTCACTGATTTCCCCTGCTTGGGCGCTGAGGCATTTCCCGAAGAAAGTTCCAGCAGCTTTCAGGAAGTGCCTGGGTCCCAAGCTGCTTGGGTCTCTGTTGACGTGACTTCCAGACGGCTGGGTGGAGAGGGCGTGGGTGCAGACCTCAGAGGACCTGGGCTCAGAACCCGGCCCCCCACCTCCTCTGGGTGCGCGACCCTGGGAGACCACCTTCCCTTTCTCATCGGTAAAGGAATGGGGCTGACGCGAAGAGTAAGAGGAGCTCCACTTCTACTCGCGGTGTCTGGGGTTCTAGTTTCTTCTCCTCCACAGCCACACGGTGTGACCTGGAGCACATCCCTCCCCATCTCGGGGCTGTCCCCGCGTCTACACAGTAGAAGGACATTGATCTTGACAGATCCGAGGTTCCTCGCCCTCTGCTGTCTGAGGACCTGTGAGCCGGAGTCACGCTGGTCACCTCGGTACCCGAGGCACTCAGGAGCCAAGTCCTCAGGAAGGGAAGTGTCTTCCAGGGTGTTCCGATTCTCCCTTCAAATTCAGTCTGAACTCCTGCCACGGCCCAGGAGGTCTGTCTCTATGACCCGGTGTCTACTGACTCCTCTGGACCTCGCCCCCCTCTGCAGAACACACGCTCCGGCCACTCTGCCCCTTCCGAGCCTTCGAGCAAGCCAGTGTCCCCCTTCCACAGCCTTTGCCCTTCCAGTTCCCTTGCCTGCGATGTTCCGCCCTAGCTTAGCTCCTGTCACTTCCTCAGAGAAGCCTTCCCTAATCACCCCACTAAATTAGCACCCGCTCCCTTCACTTAGCTACTATCACCGCAGCCCATCTGCTTCCTTCAAATGCTTTTCACAATCTGAAACTCTCTTGTTTTGTTTCATTACGTGTGCCCTTGGCTATTGTCTGTGCTGTCCATTGGAATGTCCAGCTCCGTGAGGCCGGAACCTCTGATCTGGCCTTACTCATGACAGTGTCTCCAGCGAGGGACCCTGGTTAACATGCAAAACAGATTTTGGATGGGTCGGAGAGTGGAAAGAGGCTCTTGGGTACTCTGTCCCTCTCCCTCTCTCTAGTAGTCCAGCCTCCTTTGGCTCTCATCACGGAGAAATGGGTTTCAACAGGCAGGCCCCGTTTCCTCACGCCACCACGTTACTGCGCCCGTGGCTCATGCCATCCAGCCTCAGGAACCGACGGGATGTGCCGGCTGGGCTGGGTGTAGCTCTGCTGCTGGGAGTGCCCACTCTGAGCTCCTGGCTCCCAGCAGCCTGTCCAGGCCTTGAGGCCAGGAGACAGCAAGAGCAAAGAGAAAAAGGGGTTGAACTTGGCTTTGCCCTCCAATCGGCCAGCAAACAAACACACAACCTCTGGTTTTGAATTTCACTGGGGATGTGTCAGCAGGGCCAGGGCCACAGCAGCCTGGGTGGGCGGAGACGGAGATGGAGATAGAGGGGGTTACGTCACCGGTGAGGTGTGGTGGCGTAACGTAGGGTGACAACACTAGGAGGGCCCGGATGTGGTGTCAACAAACACGGGCATGAGCTGGGAGGTGGGGAAGTGCTGGGGTGACCCCTCAGGGAAGGGAAGAGGAACGGCTATTTCCTGACCGTGTCTACCGGGCACTAGGAGCTTTCACATGAGGACTCTGTGAGCGTTCATCCACCCACTGGGCAGGGCCCACATGACTGACGTCACTTTCACACGTGAGAATATTGAGTCTCAGAGTTGAAGTAACGTGCCCAAGGTCATTTGGTCCAGGTATAGAATGGGGGTCCAAAGACAGTTCTGTCTTCTTTCCCATCTTCCTAGGGACTTTGGGTAGACACTGTGGTTGGCCTGCCTCCTCGCTTTGTGAGTTCGATCGACTTTCTCAAACTCTCAGTTTGCTCAGGTATATGGAGGTGTCGTGACCTCACTGACCCCGTTGGGATGGGGAGTGAGCGCGTGGAGCCCGTGCAGCACAGGGAGGACAGCCTGGCACTCTGTTCCCAGGCCCACCTCCCTTTCTTGTGAGCGCAGCGGTCCCAGCCCACCCGTGCAGGGAACACCGTGAAGGGAGGAGGCTGGGAGGGGGGAGGAAGTGTACAGGGGAGAAAAGGGATTTCCTCCGATGGGCTCCGAGGGAATGGAAGCTGCCTCTGTGTCCCCAGGTGGAGATCTGCCACGTGGTGGGCATTCTCTCTCCAGAGGGCCTGCTCAGTCGGAGATTCCTTCCCCACGGCGGCCGGCGGCCGATGCCCAGGCCGGCCTGCCTCTTCCTGCTCACTCTGTGGGCAGTCAGAGCGGGGTAGGGTTGCAGGGGGACCACTTAGAATCCTCAGTCTTGTTGACCCTCTGCAAGACCTCGGAGAGTGAGATAACGCTCTCCTTACTCTCCTTTTACTGATGAGCAAGCTGCGGATCAGAGAGGCGAGGCCAGTTCAGTAGTCACACAGCACCGCAGGCATAGGTCTGGACTTGGACTCATGTCCACTCACCAGAAACTTGCGTGGCTCTGGCTCTGCTGTGATTGACAAGCGGGCGCTTCTCCTCTTTTTGACTCAATTCCTCCATCTGTAAAATGAGGCAGCTAAACCAGATGACCTTTAACAGTCCTCCCAGCTCTGACTTTCCCTGATCTCCCCTAAGACAAAGCCTCTGCCCCTTTCTTCGTCTTCCTACAGAGTTCTGGCTTCCGTAGTTGAAACGTGCAGTTGCTGGCTTTTTAGGTCATGAGTAGCTGAATTGTTACAATTTCACCTGCCACTTTCATCATTCCACTTTCTAGCAGAGTTCTGGCCGCTGTATCCACACCCACAAAGACTGTGATCTCCCAGAAGGCGGAGCCTCAAAGGGCACTGGAGCTGGTGGGCTTTGGATGGATAAAGGGAAGAAGCTGCACTTGGGAGAGAAAGAAAAGAGATTTGCATCCCATGTCTTCTATGTGCTAGATGCTTTCATGGGTGCTTCTGCTCATACTCTTCTAATCCCAGCTACAGCACTACCAAGTAGGTATGATTGTCTCCACTTCATAGAAGAGGAAACTGAAGTTCCAAGAGTTTAAGTGACTTCTGATGAGCCACACAGCTTAGGAAATGTCAGAGCTTGGATTTAAGACCAGGCCCACTTAGCTTAAGCATCAAAGTACTTTTCATATAAAGAAACTTGGTATTTGAAGGTCTCCAGCATGTGTAGATTTTATTCCATGTGTTGCAGGCTGGAGGATAGATATCTAATTACCCACCTGCCTATTCATTCAATAAATATTTATTATAATTCTTACTATGTGTAGGAAACTGGAAGGGGTTGGGAATAGTGTAAGGACTAAAATAGATCTGTTTATTGGCCTCATAGTCTCCATAATTTAGCTCCCTACTCTTCCTCTAAGAAGTTGTGAATTTGTCTACTCGCTGATTCATCAATCCATATCTCCATCAGTCCATCTGTCCATCCATCCATCCATCATCCATATATTCATTCCACTGACTCACACGCTTAGGCATTAAATTTTTCACATGCTCAATCGTGTACTCATTTAATTGTTTTGGTACTCTCTCCTCTCATTCAATCACTTAGTTTATTCTTTTATTCACTCATTCCTTGATTCATTCTGATTCATTCCTCTATTCCCTTACTCCCTTCATGGATTTATTTAATGATATGCTAATTTATTTACTCACTCTCACGTCTGTACTTTTTTTTCAATCACTTAGTCATCATGCAGTTATTAGGTCTGTTCTGCATTCCAGGGGACCCCACAGAGTTATCTATGAGTTCCAAAGGATGGCTGTTGCTGTCCTCATCTTCTTCGAGACGCTAGGGAAGAAGAATCGTCGTGGTCTCTGTCTAGTGGGAGCCCCTACGGAGCCGTGGAGGGCCAGGCAAGTCCTGCAGCCTGCCAGCATTGTTTCCTCACCCAGGGAGTCGCTCAGGTGAGGCAACAATCTTCCCACAAACGGCCACCTGTTGCCACCTCCCAAGAAGTGATCAGCTGGGAGAAGCTGCCAGCTTTCAGTTCTCTGTCTTTCCTCCCTTCTCCTCAGAGAAGACTCCCCTGAAGCTATTGGTCTTCCCTGACTCTGGGCCGGGGCTGAGGACTGACTAGTCTGGTGGAGGCAGCGCCCAGTGAGATAGGAAGCCTGTTCCATGAGGCTTATCTCGGGCCTGTGTGGCAACTGCAGACAGAAGCTAGGAGAGGAGGAGAAGCTTGGCAATCTCATCAGTGACTGCTGTTTTTGTAGTTATCTGGGGATGGGGGCGAGGTGGGGGGGAAGTGGGAATAAGTTGCAGCAGGAAAAGGAATTTATTAGATTGGATACCTGGAAGAACTTCCCAGCATCAATACCGTAAGGTCAAAGGGAGTCAGTGCAGCTGCCTCTTATCCTGAATCCGTGGTACAATATCGTGTACAGGTGTCCAATGAATGCTTACCGAACACATAGGACTAGGGGCCTAGAGCCTTGGGCCAAGGTCATTCATTCCCACTGGGACCATTTCTTCTCTCTAATTGATTCCTTTGAGCCTGTGTGTCTTTATCAGGCTTGTAGGGTTGTGGTGAGGATCGAATGCCACAGCATGTGGAAGTGACTTGTTCAGTTAATGCCTGGCACATAGTATGTGCTTGATAAATATCTGTGGCATCTGAATTCTGGAACTCTGGTGCCCTGTGGCAGTCCAATAGAAGTAGATCCCCTAAGTCATCACCATGATTTACTTTATGGGGATGCAGACTGTTTATTCTTGCTGGTTAACAGCCAGAAGTTTGGGAGTGGGACAGACCTGGCAATACTTAGAGCTAGGTATATGATGGGGTAGGGGGAACTGTTGATTGAGGGAGAGGCAGGGAGGATGAATGGGAAGAGTCAATGAATGAATCAGAAGAACACTTAACCCACCTCCTGGCCCAGTGATAGGAGAGGTTTGGGAGGGAGAAAAATAGCCATTGAAAAATTTTAAGTCAGAGAAACATACGTTCAGGTTATGCTCTTTGCAAAGAGCATCTGGCTGGGAAGAGAGGATGCATCTGAGGGGCTCAGAAGTGGATGCAGGCAGTTCAGCCTGGAGGCTCTTGCAGAGGTCCAGGTGAGATGGCTAAAGCAAGGTGCTGTGATCTTAGATAGGTGAGCTCAAGTTGAGCTGAGTCTTAGCTGTCTATCTCTTTGGGAAGGGCAAGTGGAGAAGGTATTGGCAAAAGTGTATGAAATTGTTCCAGGCATTTCCCACAAGACTGACCAGGATGAACTCTGCACCTGTCTGGAAGAGGAGTTTGGTGCTGTGTATCCAAGGCCTTTCCCATCTTCAGTCCCTATGAGCCAGTGACGTCGCTGGAAGGCAGTGAGAGCAGATTAACCAAGCGATGGAGAAAGGTGTGTGCTAGTCAGGGATTCTTTATTGAGCCTGTCTGTGCGGGGCCCCGAGGGTACATCCGGGGGAAATGGTCGGGGAGAGATATTGAAGGGATACTGAGGTCTTCTGTCTTGTCCTTCAATCAAAAAATATTTACTGAGCAACTATTATGTGGTCTGTGTTCTTCAAGGCTCTGGGTTTACAGATGCACAGACAAGGCGTCTGCATTCTTGGAGCTCAGAACTCTGGCAAGCAGGGGTGAGCAGGCAGCAGAGTTTGAGTGTTTGTGCTAATGTAGCACGTTTCCTAGTCCTCCCCCTCCCCCCAATTTAAATTTTGTTCTTCTCTTATAGGCCGTTCTTCATCCCCCACACTCACACAGATGGGGAACTCAACTTCCTTGCCCAGTTCCCACTAAAAGTATCACCCAAGGCCTCTGTATGTGTGGAAAACTTTACTGAAGATTTAGGGAGATGGAGGGAGTTATACAATGAGAAGGCAAATGTTTAATTTTCAATGAATTAGCCATAAATATTCTTTCAGATTCTTAGCCCAACACGTGGTTTGGCCGCCATCTTTCCCTCATGTTCTGTATTTCTGCTTCTTCGGTGGCAGATGCGCTTCCAGTCAGTTCCAGGTGTCACTAGCATTTCCTCTCTCTTGGCCGCACGGACAACCACTTGTACCAAGTTTGTTATCCTTGCACATTGTAAGGTCCTTGGGGCGCCTGCTCAGCGCCTTGCCCATAACGGGCAGTTTGAAAATAGTTATTTAGTGAATAAAGAAACAGGTGAGTGAAAACTGCTTTAGATCACTGAAATAAATGGTTTGACCCACATTTTTGAGAGAAAGGAGAGTAAGTTTAATTTTCTCAAAGCAATGACACTGGGAATTCTGAATTATAAACTGCAATCTAAATATGTGAGCTTGACCTTTGCCTTTTTGTCTTCCCTGCACAAAATGATGAACAGCATGAGCTTCAGAGCTGGACACTGCGGACGCCAACCTTGCCCCTTGCACTGTGCATCCTCGGGTGAGGTGCTCATCTCTTCTCGGTCGCGGTCCCCTTCTCCGCACCAGGGGCACAGTGAGAGAACCGCATTTAGTGGAGTGGTTAAGTATAGACTCTAGAACTGGATTTTGGAATTCAAATCCCAGTTTTGTCACTTATAAGCAGTGTCATCTCATACAAATAACTTATTCTGATCTATCTCATCTTCAAGGTAGAGAGAATGATAACATTTACCTCATAGGGCTGCTGGGAGGATTAAGCTCATGGATGTATTTAAGGGACTTGAACAGTGTCTGGCACACAGTAAGCACTATGTAAGGTCAGCTCATATTATTCCCTTCCTTGGAGAGAAGATGAAGTAAGATAACAGAGGTCGATGCTGGCTGAGCACAGTTCCTTCGATGGTCTAGCTTTTCAGTACCTGTTGGTGGTCATTATCACTCCATATTTGATCAACTTAAATGCACATTCTTTTCTTTCTGTCATCTCTGGAAATGGGATGCATCTGTCAGTCACTTTTGGGATGGAGGCATTCATGATGTAGTTTTTATCATCCAGACTTTAAGTTTTGCTGAGTGATGTCAGCAGCTTGGAACTGCCCCCAGGGGACAAAGAGGGGCACTCCCTGAAGGAGCGCAGGGTCGTCCCCGTAATTATCCCTCTGCTCCAGATGGCACGGAGGGTGACCTTGTGGAGAAAACCATGGCTGTACACAAGTCTGAGTTGAAAAGTGATTCAGAGGACATGGATTCTGAACGTGTCCAAGTTTTAGGTTTACCTTGAGCAATTTGCTTCATTGATAGTTCCCTCTTCATGCCTGCAAGCGATTGCTATATAGTAAAAACTCATCTAAATCAATCTAAAAAAGCATTTAGTAACAATAAAATATACATTTGAAATAATAAAGATCCATTGTGTCATAATTTAGTAGGCAGCATTTTTTTTTGTCCTTACAGATACATAAAATAGTGCTGCATTTTACAATCACCAGCATCTCAGATGGATGCGCTAGGGCCCCTGCCAATCAGTGTGGTCTCAGCAGCCAACCCACCGTCACAAGTGCTGTGGGATGAGAGCCTGAGCTGGGAGAATAAGAAGTAGATGCTGAGGTCCCTTCCTATGGACTGGGGCATTGCTGGGGCAGCCCAGCCCCCCACATTCTCCCCTTAACATCCTGCTGCCAAACTGACCTGCTCTGGGTTTTCTTGGGTCACCTGGTCTTGGCTCGCTGTCAGCTTCCAGGCAAGTCAGTTCGCTTCACCTGAGCAAGTTGCAACTGCCCAGGCTCAGCCTGTCTCGTGACTGTACGAGGGACAGGTCTGGGTCGGGCAGGCAAGTAGGTCTGATAAGGAGATGGGGCAATTTCTGGCCTACTTCACCTTGTAGGGAATCTGAGCTTTCCCTCCAGGGCTCAGGGCAGGGGCAAGGGAAAGAAGGGTGGGGACTTGCATCCAGTGAAAGTGAAGGCCTCTCTGACTAGCAGAGAGAGAGAGAGTCTCAGAGGTAGACATGTCTTCTTGTTTCCATGTGCCCAGGGCTTACAAGACATCATTCAGTGACCCCTGCCTCCCACCCCCTAACAAGAAATTCACTAGGTTTTCCTGTTTGTTTTCTGGAGGGTTCTGTGGGGAGAACAAATTTTATTTGTCAAGAAGAGTAGGCGATGATCACTTAGTTTGCTGATATCGGTGCAGGTGGTGGCATGCGGCGTCAGGGAGGGAAGGGCTCAGGATGGGGCAAGAGGATGAATGAGGTGGCTGATTGGAGTCGATGCCCACGTCACCTCTGGGGGAGGAGCGTGAGCACCCACTCCTTTCTGAAAAGCCATTCCTAGTGTGTGAGTACATATGTTTGTGTTTTTACTCCCAAGTCCAAGTTCCCTGGCTAATTAATGATAGTTTGAATGCACTATGCACTATGAATTCACCTCCCAGGAAAGGAATAGTTGATTTGGTTTGGCCATGTCTAATTTGAAAACAATTAAAAAAAAAAAGGAAAAGAAAGGAAGACAGAAAGAAAGAAAAAAAGAGGAAAGGCACTCTTATGGAAATACTTCCTTTCTGTGTTACATCTGTAGGCTTTTGCTACGTTGCAATGATTTAAGTGTTTCTTGATTGGGGTTTTGATTGATTGATCCTGTGAGCAAACGATTACCTAAGATGAGTCAGGTGCTGTGCTAAGAATAAAGGGCACGTAGTAATAAAACAGAGGGTCCCTGGCTTTAAGAAACTTCCATGGTAGTAAATAAGCAAATTCTTACAAAATGAAACACTTGCTTGAGTCACTTGATCTTTACAGCCTCCCTTCGAAGTAGCTATTCTTATATATTTTACAGATAATGGAACTGAGACTCCAAGAGGTAAAGAAACAAGTGTAGATGGAGGACCATGGGAGTTCAAAGGGATAGAAATGGTTTCCATTTGGGAGTGGCCTGGAAAAGCTCTGGAGGGGATGGAGGCAAAGCTGGCCCATAGCGAGTGGAGAGCAGGAACAGCCATCCCAGGCCTTGGGGCACTGCCAGGGCAATGGTGAGGTGAGGCTGAGCTGCTTGGAGAGCAGCCAGTGAGGCTGTTGGCTAAGTCTGAGCCCCTGGGACCTTCTAATGGGGGAAGTTCAATTCCATGAAAACAGGTCAACATCCCAGGCAGATAAGGAGCAGTCATTGCAAAGCTGCATCACAGGGAGTTGCTCAACTCCAAAGGGAAAAGCATCTTTGTTCGGAGGGGTTGCTCAAGTTGGGCAAGTCTCCTCTGCCATTGCCCACTATCTCCTCTGAGCGAATCAGCTCAGCCACATGGGCTCCAGGCTGTGGAAACCAAGGCAGACCCCAGAGGAAGCCAACGGTAGGTAGAGGCTTTAGCAGAGGCTGTGGCCTCTATTGTTCATTTATTCATTCCACAAATATTTACTGAGTACCTACTAGGTCCCAGAGGCTCTGTTAAGAGATAGTTAGAATATCATTTCCACAATAAAAAACTTAGTCTAATGAAGGGATGGACCAGAAAACAGTTGATTACCATAATAATAAAGAACCCTTGTCCTGTGCATTGTTTTGAATGTCTTGCATATATTAACTCTTAAAATCTTCACAACAGGTGGGTTATATTGTTATTCTTATTTTCTGGAGGGAGAGACAGGGGCAAACAGAGATTGACTTGCTCAAGGTCACAGAGCCAGTAGGATGCAGAGCCAAGATTTAAACCCAGGCCAACTGGCCTCAGAGCCCAGGCCTATAACCACTCTGCCATGCCACTTCTTGTTTATGCAATGAAATCACTTGTTTATTCGGTGCAGGGTGACCAGACAGGCTGCTACAGGAGCACAAAGAAGGGCTCCCCAATCCAATCAGTGGGAGAAGTCAGGAGGACTTCCTGGAAGCAATGCATGTGGAGGTCTGAAGGAGGAGCGGCGGCGACCCAGGCTGAGGAGAAGATGGGAGAAAGTTCTAGGCAATGGAACAGAACCAGAAAGAGTTGCTGGTAATAGGAAGCACGGACTGTTGAAAGGATTATGAAGAACCCATTATGACTTGAGGGGAGGTGGGGGAAGAGTCCAGGATGGACTAGGAGATAGACGGGGGCATGGTCTGAGAAGTGCTGGGAGTATCTCCCCCTGACCTGGTCTTACCTTCGGGTTCCCAAGACTCCAGCGCTTATAAACATACCAGTCACACACGGGCCCACTCAGAGGGTCATTGCCTTCATTGCCTTTGTGTAAATAAATAGATCCTTGCATAAATCCTGCCCATGGAGTGACCTAGCTTCATACTGAGGCCATTCCTTTAGGGTGACTTGGGAAACTAGGGATGCAGCGACTTCACCTTTCTAAACTTTGGTTTCATCATCCCTAAAACAGGGTTTTGTAATAATCCTGGCTAAGGTGGAGCCTGATAGGATGTTTGTGGGGGACCCAGACTCCTTATTTACCACAGGTTTCCTTCACTGAACAAGTGTGGGATTTTACAGCCACGACTTTCAAACAGGGTTTTCGAAGGCCTTCGTCTATGCGAATAAAAACAACCTGATGATTTCTATTAGTCACCATCTTCTTCCAGGAATGGTGCCCAGTTTTTTCAGGGTAGTGCGCCTTTAGAACATAGAGTTCAAAACTGGATGTCAACCATGACGACCGACCGACTGGGGCGGGTGACTCCGATGGGTGAGATCGAATCAATGGAACACCATGTGTCTCTTATCTGGCAGGGTCAGCTTCTCCAAACACCACGGATTCCTTCCTTCGAGGTCCATCTGTTGGGTTACTGAGTAATTCTGCATAGCCGCCAAAGGCTGGGGCACACCGTAGTATGTTTTCAGACACTGAGAAGAATGGGCATTCCTGCCTGCTTGAGCAATTGCAGGAACTGAAAAGCAAAATGCAAAGACTTGGGGCCGCAGAGGCCCTGCTGGGGAGACCAGGTGGACGGGCCTTGTATGGGTTGTATCGAGCAGTTGTAAGGGAAATTGAACTTGGCGTCATGCTTAGGAAAATGAAGTTCTGGGACCATATGGACATCATATGTACATCTATATTCTTGAAAAATGTTGCCTCTTATTTCAGGTAGTGGTTTATTCCAAATATGTACATATCCATGTAGATACATATATAAAATCTCAACATTTTTTCATGTTCTTATAATATAGATTTAAGCGCAGTTGCTAAGACTCCCATCCTTAATAATAAACATCACACACGATACATGGTTTTCTGAAAGGGACAGAAACGGCCTCTTGGAGCTCCCCAACCCGTTTTCTTCCAGGATTTTTTCTGTACCCATTTGAAAGGCTGATTTATTAACTATGAAATCTTGTCTGATTACTTTTTGGCAGGATCACTCTACTTCATCCTAAATAGTTTTGAAATGTTTATTGCTTGACTCAGATGATAAATAATGAAGAAAGGGGAAAAAGAAGACGTGATCATAGATAATTGCGTTTTGCAACCCTTTGAAAGAATTCCTGAAACACTTCGCATGTGCTGCATTTCAAACCAAAGATACATTCAAAGTTGGGAATTCATCTCAGTGCTCTGCTTGATTTATCAGACACTTGATCTTTTAAACATTATTTCAGACAATTTCCTAAATTTTGTCATGTCTTTAGAAGATGTTAAACCCACATGGACACAACATACAGGCATTCCAGAGACATTTTCAGGGAATAACACGGCTTCCCGCCTGCGGCGCCTCCACCCCGCACAGCGATGCTTTGAGAATCGTCACCTTTTCCTCAGATGCGTGAATTCACTGTATTGAGAGCTTTCGGGAGTTCTTTCCTCTCTTCGCTCACCAATCAAAACTTATTACTGCTGAATCTCAAACCTCAGGGTAACCATGTGTGTATGAAATGTTTAGCTTTCTTTTCATCAGCATTGCTGCAAATCCCCTCAATTTTCTGCTCCTGTTAGCAACGTGATGATAGGCCTGGCCAAGAATTTTATTCAGATCAGCTCCGGGCGGCACATCCGTGTTTGCAGCCACGTGCAAATTGGTTCCAGTGTTTCCTTCAACCTGGATGAGCCCTAACAGCCTTTCTTTGTTCCTGCTGGGCTGTGAGTTCTGCCTGGATCTCTTTTGCAGGGTTGACAAGTGTTCCTTCATTGCGCTGCGAGTTGGTTCATCACGTATTATTGACTAAGCTGAGGAAACAGTGATCTCATTCTTAAGGCCCTGAAACATTTTATTCTTCATTGTTCTTTTAGAGATTTCATTAAAAAAAGGTGTACTTTTTATAGAGATCAACTAGTAAACTCTTCAGTCCAGATAAGTTCTATAACTGCAAGGACTTTTTTCCTTCCCTCTCTCTCTCTCTCTCTGGCTGGACAATGTCTAGTACACAGTAGGTACTTACTAAATATCTGTGGAATGATCAAGTGAAGTTTTCCTTTTCTTTCATGGTTTACTCTGATTTCAGACATACTCCTAAATATAGTTTTTCTTTCCAGATACATAGATTCATATTTTAAACCAGGGGTTGGCAAAGGTTTTCTGTAAAGTGCCAGAAAGTAAATATATTAAAAAGTTTTTCTGGCTTTGTGGGACAGAAAAGCTCAGTCACAAGTACTCACCTCTGTCATTATAGCACAAAGGCAACTAGGAACAATATATGAATGAATGACTGTGGTTGTGTGACAATAAAACTTTATTTACAAAAACAGGTGGAGGGTCAGATTTAACCGATGGGTCGTGATTTGTTTTCAACTACTAATTTTTAAAAAACCCATTCTCTTCACTTCAACTTATTTTGGTTGAGCAAGTGATACTTCCCCCACAATGGTTTCACCATTAATCAATACCAAGTCTGTGGCGGCAATGTTATTTCTTCTGCATTTTCTGAAACTTTTCATTTCCCCCCTTAATAGAAGCAGAAAGCTCCCCTTTCCCACTGCTAAATTTTCCTGGCAGCACAATCAATCTGAGGAATAGAATGCTATTGAACTCCAGTCCTCAAAAATCTGTTTTCCAGAATCTTTGCACTTAGTAATTCATCCCAAACTTTCTGTACTTTGAAGGCACATTTTGGTTGATACAGTGCAGCTGCTTCTTCTGTTACACATTTTAAAGCATGGGCATGACCTCGGCGCGAGAGAGCACTGCCTCCTGCCTCCATACTGGTCCCAGATGCCCCTGGTGCGTCATCGGTGGTGACGAAATTCGCTGTCATTCGCCCCTACCTTTAGCTGCCCTGCCGTTTGACTAGCAAGTGTTGTGAAGAACGGTTATGCGGGCTTTCAAATAATTACAGGCACTGGGAAAGACATGACGATTCATCACACGTAAAATATCAAGGGTTTATAAAGAAAAAATAATTTGCTTAGAAATGCAGAGTGCTGGCAGGAGTTAAGAAGCAGCAAGACAACCGGCAGGACAGCACCTGGGCCTGTGGGAATGTCACCATCAGCTGGCTTGGGTCAATGTGCCCTCACATTTTACTAGCTACGGTGATGAAAGATTAGGTTAATACTGTCATGGATCGTATGAAAATGTAATGTACATTTCACAGTTCAGAACTAATTCCATACAATGACAACACCACAGTTAGATTTACTGAGTACTTACTCTGTGCCAGTACCACTGCCAGTGTCTGCATGGGTTATGTCATTTAATTCCCTCTGTAGACCGACTAGTAGGCACTTTTACTGTCCCCAGTTAGCTGTGGCTCAGAGACGTTATGTTGTACCTTGTCCAAGGTCACTGAGTTAGCCTGTGTGGAACTGGATGTGTGTTTGTGATGGGCATGGTTTTCTCTTCCTTTGAAAAATGTGGCTGGGGGAGAGAGGAAGGGGGAGAATAGGAAACCTTCAACTCCGATGGACTTTCCTCCACATCCTCTGACCCTCACTATACTCTGAATCTGCCCCTTCTCCTGTAGAGGTTAAAAACCCGGAGGAGAAAGTTCCAGCATGGTTGTGGGGGTGAAGGATTGGTGGGGGCAGGAGTGGAGTGAAAAGATCATCGTTTATACCCAGGGAAGAGTGGCCAGCCCAGGGGAAGGGGAGGCAAATGGAGAGAAAGACATTGGAAGAGCTGTTGGGAATGTTCCAGGTTCATCAGGATTTGGGCAAGCAGAAAGATGCAGAAAGTTGGCTTATTTAGGGCTGAGTGATCGAGTACCCACCTGTGTTCTGGGAATGTGGTAACATCTTCAGTGGGAAGAGAACACCGAGAGAAGATGCTTTAACAGCGTATTAGTTGGGATTCTCCAGAAAAACAGAACCAATAGGGTATCTATAGATCTACAAAAAGAGATTTATTGCGAGGGATTGACTCGGGAGATAATCCAGACTGAGAAGTCCTACTATCTCCCATGTGCAAGCTGGACACCCAGGAAGGCTGGTGTCGTTCAGGTCCACACTCAACCAGAGAAGGTGAGGGGTCAGTCCTGGTCTGAGTCGGAAGGCTTGAGACCCAGGAGTGCGGGTGTCCAAGGGCCAGAGAAGACGGATGTCCCAGCTCAAGCAGAGGAAATAAATTCACCTTTCCCCTACCTTTTTGTTCTATCTGGGTCCTCAACAGTTTGGGTGATGCTCACCTGCATTTGTGAAGGTGGTCTTCATACATTCTATAGAGCCAAATGCTAATCTGAGAAACACGCACACATCCCGAATAATGTTTTCCCAGCTCTGTGGGCATCCCTTAGCCCAGGCAAGCTGACACGTAAAATTAACCATCACAATGAGCAAGACGATTGGGCTTGCTGCTTTAGAGGGAATCTTGCGTGTCCATGATTTTTCTAAGACTGATACCAACCTCCACTTCATGACTGCTGTGCTAGGCATCCTACAACCACACTACATCACAACTGTGGGCCCCACTTTGCAGCTGAGAAGCCCCAGCGCTCAGAGAGGCACAGTGATTTGCCCAAAGTTGCACAGCTATGAAGTGGCAGACTCAGGGTGTGAAGACAACGCAGGAGAAGTCCTGGTGGTTCACAGAGTCATCTCGCTCAATTGTTTACTGACCTGGGACTGGCCAGGGTGTGGCTGGCCTTGGCTTAGAGACCGAAGTGAAGGGAGTGGGAGCTAATGACCTTTGTTTTATTGGCACCAGGTTTAACAAGCCTTAGTTTCACTACCGATAATTAACAGAAATAACTGCTTAGACCTGTGGATTGTTAAAAAGCACTTTGACATCTGTCATTATGTTTAATCCAGGGAAGCCTGTGATGTGGGTTTATTTATTGCTCCCACTTCACAGATGAAGAAGCTGAGGCTGGAGTTCCTTCCAGGTCCACGTTTCTGGGAGTTCAGATATCCACACCAGGCTCAAACAGGGAGAACGAGTGCAACGGTTACGGTAAGAGCAGTCTGCAGCTGACCGCTTGGGCTGAATTCTGATCCTACCACCACCCAGCTGCCTGACTCGGGGAGAGGTCAGGGAAGAAGACAGGGTTTGGGGAGAAGGGAGAGGGCTTTCTAGGCACCGGAAAAGAGGGCCCACCTGAAACAGTGAGGGGGCAGTGGGGGTCCTTAATGAAGAACAATGGCCTTGGGATAGTTTGTTTGCACTTGATTTTGCCTCTTCTCAACTTGGAGCCTCAGATGGCTGAAGTGGGGCCAGTGACACCCATCGCACTGAGTGGTGGCTGAGAGTGTCAGCCGGGAGAGATTGCTCAGCCTGGTGCCCAGCCTGCGGGCCAGGTTTCACCACGGGAAGGCATTAGTGCTGTAGCATTTGAAACAGAGGAAGCCTGAGGAAGGTGGCCTGGGTAGCATTTGAAGCTCTCGGAGTCTGGAGACTAGGGGTGTCTCAGGGGCAGCTCTTGAGGTCGGGTGGAGAGATCCAAATGACGCTTCAGGAGTCCCACTCGGGCTGGAATTGCTGAGCCTGGGACCCACTGTCCGGATGTTCACCATGACCAAGGCTTTGCTCCTGGAGGTCACGTACCCAGGACCCCTGGGGTCCTCCCTTTCCTTCCCTCTTCTTCCTGTAGACATCTTCATGGGCTTTTAGCTGCTCTTGGCAGGATGGTCTACATCACTTGTGGGGCCCAGTGTAGAGATGAAAACAAACAGAAGGCCTCCTGTTCAAAAAGTATTAGGAATTTTTAGTTGGCGACAGTGGAACATGGAACAAAGGTGGTGGGAGGTGGCATTCTGAGCATAGGCCCATGCGTCACATGGCCATGAAGCTGGCCTTGACTCTCGCCCATGCCTGACTCTGGGCATCTGAATAAACTCGGAGAACTCCAATCAGCTGCCCGGGTGCTCTGGACCACACACCCAGCCTGTGGGCATTGAGGAACATCAGCTGCTTAATGTATTCTCTCTTAGCCACTGATTAAATGCATTGGGAGGCATTGGCAGGACCCATACTTTGAGAAAGTCAACGTCTAGAGCAACAAACATATATGGACACACACTTTAATTAATACATTAATTACTCGATTCATTGAGTCAACACACCGTTCTTACTACCTACCATAAGCCAGGCATTGTGGGAGTACCAGAGGTATGGAAATGAATCAAATACTCTTAATATCACAGCATCTGAGACCACACTGGTGGGGATAGAGTCCCAGCTCTATCCCTTACCTGCTGTGTGACATCAAGCAAGTTACGTAACTTCTCTGGGCCTCGGGCTCTGGTCTACCAAATGAAGATAATAATAGTACTTTCCTCACAGGGTTGTTGTGAGGATTAAATGAGTTAATCCTCATATTAAATAAGCTAATAGGAGAGGATTTTTAGAACATCACTTGACACATCGGGCGTGATATGGACGTTATTATTTCCCCAAGGAATTAAAAGTCTGGTGGCAGAGAATTCCACACACATACACACACGCGGTAATTCATCCGCCTGACATGCAGTTAACCACACCGGCCCTGTCCCAGGCTCAGTGCATGGCATGGGGGGACATAAGGAGAATACAGGCTGTGGCCTCTTCCCCATGGTCCTGTGGGTGGGTGTGTGACAGTGGAGCAGGACCCTGTCATGACAAAACCACCATTTCAGATCATCTTATCACTTCTCTATTTCGTGCTGCGTACAACGAGGTGGGGAGCGCAGATGTGCAGGAGTTTACAAGTGGCTCGTGGACTGAAAAGCCAAGCGCCGCCCACAGGCTGGGGAGGCAGGCCGGGGTCAGGGGAGTGTGGAATAGCTTCCCCTCTGCACCAGAGACCTCGCTGACACGTGGAGCAGACGCAGCCTTCGGGCTCTGGCAGCGTGAATGGCAAGACGGAGCAGAGCCGAGCCCATATTTGGCCAGGGAGAAGTTCGCTTCACTACACACCCTCTGAGTCACCCTCCCAGCCCAGCAGCCTGGAGCTGAGCTGACAGGCCCTCTGACTCAGACCGTGTGGGGTGTCCTCATTGGGGCAAAGGAGGAGGCAGTCTGTGCCCCTGGCCCCAATCCCTCTGTTGGTCTCCACCTGCCTTCATCCGCCTCTGCTCTCTCTGTTACATGCACATTGGCTTGCCCCTTCCACCGAGGACTGCCGCCCACCCTGTCCAGGGGCAGATTCTGTAAGACCTGACTCTTCCATGAAATATTGCTCCCCAGCCTCTCCTGGCAAAGGGAGCTAGGAGGCGCTGCGATTTGGACGGGTGGGGGAGGCAGGGCTGTGTGGCGGGATCCAGCCAAGGTGTGGGTGCTCATGCTTCCCTGTGTGACTTTGGGCAACTCACTGCCCCTCTCTGGGCCTCCGCTGCTAGGCAGGCCTGTGAGACAGCGGCCATGGAGGCCAGCCAGCTCAGTAGGGAAGAACATGCTAACGAGACACTGTCTTTTGGCCTCTTGCCTCCCAGTGGGTGGTCCCTAGAAATGTGGCCAGACATCACCGTGGAGCCTGTTAGAAATGCAGACTCCCAGGCCCCACCTGGCCCACAGAATCAGACCCCGCATTTTAACGAGATCAAGTGATGATTCATGTGCATGTTGACATTTTGAGAAATGTACAACCTTGGCTGTGCATTGGCATGTGAGGAGTTTTGACACATTCTGCCCTTGGAGCCTTGCTCCCAGAGGCTCGTGTTCTCTTGGGCTGAGGTGTGTCGGGGCACCTTCAGAGCTCCCCAGGTGATTCAGAGAGGCAGGAGGTCTACTCTGGTGCATCAGGAAGAGGCTGTGAGACCCAGTCCCACACTCGAATACATACATGCAACGTGCACTCAAGTGTGGAGAGGAGCTGCAAAGTGGGGTCAGTGTCTGTGACACCTGGTGTGTGTGGTGGGGCCTGTAGGGGACAGAGGACAGCTGTTGCCAGGACAACAGGGCCCAGTGGCTGCTGAGCTGCATGCAGCCTGTTCTTGTGGCCAGAAAGCTAAAGCCCTTATCACATTATAATATCATATAATATATAAAAATATTAGATATGAGTATACTAATA